>JADRCC010566472.1:0-11676 GCA_019843855.1 Hylomyscus alleni
AACTTGAGCCAACCTCAAGCACACTGTCCTCCTCCCTCAGCCTTTATCTGACAGCGATCACCTGTGGGCATCACCATGTCAGCTTCCAAGCTACCCGTAGGACAATGGTGAAATGCATTCCTAGGCCAAGCAGTTAGGTACTACAAATCCCACAAGGCCAAGAGGCACCTCTTGGCCTCATCTCTCTCTCTTAGACTTTTTGTTACGACCAGCGGAAAATCTGTCTCATACCTGCTTAAGCAAAAAGGAAATAACTGGGCAAACTCAACTGAGTCAACCAAGGCCAGGCTGCTAACCTGTGTACCTCCTTCCTTTTTTTAAGTGGAAAATGTGCTGTTTACTATTTTAAGCCACCAGGACTTGAAAAAGACCATTGTCTTAGAAGAAAAAGAATTTGCTAAAATGCATCATCACTTCCTAGCAATACTGTTGAAATGTTTTCTAGGCCACCCAGTAGCAACTAAACTTCACTCCAATGTAGCTCTTCTCTCCTGTCCATTTGGTCTGTCGATGCTAACAATGAATTCATTTTTAAGCTCATGAATATTCATAACTCAAATGCTGTTCAAGCTTTCCGACTGAACTATCTGAGCATTGGGGAAGAGGAAACTGTTTCCATGGACTCAGTTTCTCTCCCCTTCTCTGTGTCATCCTTTAGTTTTTCATTGGAACAGAAAGTGACATTTGTTCTGGCCCCTAGGCCCCCTCCGCTTTAATGTTAGGGGCCTAGTGTTTTCATTAAAATCCCCATCTTGTCTTCCTGGCTTCGATTACATCAGCACCATCACCGGGCTAACGACAGTGACAAAAAGAATCTTATCTGTGGCCTAGCTTGGATGACAAGTGGCCTCTGTGATGGGACATAGTACTCTATGCAGACACATGAACTGGGGGGCTGGAAAAGATGAGGGTATGCTCATTTTAAAAGGATGAGGGTGACAGAAGGTATCTTCTACACTATGATTGGAATAGACAATTTGCTTGTGATTGGCACGTGGAGTCATTGCCCTAAATGTGCCCCCCAACTCACTAATGTCTGTCTTCTCTTTTAAAGATAAAACAAGTTGAATGTCTCTATGAGATAGGAATCATTTATAGCACACTGTAAATGGCTGGTGCAAAATTTTTCTGCCTTTATCCATTTGAATTTCAAAATACCCCAAGTTGCTGATCCAGAAACTATGTAAGTTTATTTTTGAGGTTCTAAAGGCTCAAAAGCCAAGGAGGGGTGCAAATTCAGTTTGGTAGAGTCTTACTTCTTTATCAAGGGCATCATTGTAACTTCATAGACCAGAAGAGGAAAGGAATCTCTCTGGGGTCTTTTTTAAAGACTCATTACCAAAAAAAACAAAACAAAACAAAACAAATAAATAACAAACAAACAAAGAACCAAAACAAAAAACCCAAAAAACAAAAAAACACCTTTGTTTCATAATTTGGGAGCTAGAATTTGAACATACAGTTTTGAAGGGACTCAGATACTCAGATCAAAGCAATTCCATTGACATATTTGTTCAGTCGAGTGGAAAAGAGGCAGTGCAAAGAGAAATCCAAGGAAGAAAACGGAAAATATTCCTCTACCCGTATTTTTCCTAAGGCAGCCAGCCCTGCTCTTGTGCAGAGCAAAAGCCACCACATTTTAAGATGAGACCCAAAGGGGCTTCTACAGGAAGCCCTGTGTGCCACCAGGAGTGGAAGGAAGAAATGGAAAATGTATTCCTTTTCTCGGGTGGATTACAGTTTAATTGAAACCCAAGTATAATATTTTTTTATGACCTGTGCTGTATATACAAAATCTGTGTACTATGACATTATAAGAATGTCTTCAAGCAAGTCACCAGCCACCCTAAATAAACTCAGGGGAGGGTTCCCTAAGTTTCACTTATGGAGTATTAACTTTTCAGGATTTTAGTCAGTACTGTGTTCAGGGCTTGAGAAATGCCAAGTGTCAAGGTTCTTAACTCCAGGATGTCTTGCAGCCTTCAATAGGTTCAGATTTGGTGTGGACCACAGAATGAAGCACTTCCCAAACATGGTTAATGACAGAGTAGTGTGCAAAAAGGAACAGATACTGAGAAAAGCTGCCCCAGCACCCGACACCTCTCCTATCTCCAGGTTTGCTTACATTCACTTAACAAGTCATTATTGAGCACCAGATGTGTGCCTGATCAGCTGTTAGAGACACACAAGTTATCACCGAGATTAGTCAAGTCTTAAGCCTCTATTCCTCAGAAAAAATTTATTGAGAGAAGGGCCAAAGTTATATCCACATAATAGCAAAGATTATAGCCCAACCCAACAGATGCTCACCAATCAGAGCAACACGAGCCAACACCAATGTGCATATAACCCTGGGTAGTGCCACTGAGGAAATGTGCAAAATCAAACAGCTCATGGGAAGAAGGCCACGGCTGAGTAACGGGAAGGCTTTAAGGAAAGCCTTTGTAGGGAAAAAAAATAGACAGTGTAAGTCTTAAAAGATAAAAGAACAAAGCACCAAAGAAGTGTAGTAACTCTAAAAGCAGGTGACTTGGTGGAAGACAGAAGGAAACTAGAAGTACCAAATTTCTAGGTACAAGAGAAAGCCACTCCAGTTGGCTCCACTTCTGGAGCTCTTGAGGGACACTATGGACCCTACAAAGTCAAGCACATGAGGAGAAGCAGATGCCAGTGAGTTCCTCTCTGCACATCCATGTCTGAGCAGCTGTCGAGCCCTGTGTGGGCTGGAGTGCTTCAGATGCTCACAGGTCTTAGCCAAAGAACAATCAAGTCTCTGAGGTGTGTTTGCCGGCAACGCAGATTACACCTCCCACTTGAAGAGAGGTGCTGGGACAGATGCCAAGCCACTGCAAGCCCCTCTGCTCCTTAACATGGCACTTACAGGGGCTGTGAAAAAATATAAACTGGATCATTCTCTCAAGACACAAGAGCAATCATAACCGTAAAAATTCTCATTCTGCTCAATTCAATCAGTCGCAACAAAGGGACTGATCTTTGTCAGCTCTGTGGCAAGGCAATTTTTTAAAAAAAATTAAGCAAGATAGATGGATAGACAGATATGGCACAGATATAGGCATGCATCCCCAAATAACGCTTACCACTGAATAAGCCATGCTGAAAGAACTGTACCAAAATAAAAAAACAGCACCATAGCCAGCACCACAGACACACCTATGTTCTAGAGTGTCTTGTCTACTTACCTTCCCAAGGGGAAACACTATCATTACTTCCAACAGTACAGATTAGTTCAGTTGCTTTACAGTCTACAAGAACAGATAAAAAGTGTAGACTTTAGGGTGCCGCCTTCTTTTAACCACTGGGTTTCTGAGAGCCATTCATGTTGTTATATGCGGATTACAGACTGCCCATTCTCATTGCATGGCATCCTTTTGTGGGATTACACCATTCTCACCTATACTACAGTGGGTGGGCATTTGGATCCATTTTACCTGGGAGCTATTAGCAGAAGAAAGAGTGTTCATACTCACGGGACTGTGCAGAGGGTCCTTTAAGATGGGGTTGACATGGTCCAACACTCGGTTTGGATGTGCACTCAATGGAAATGAAATCATCACTTTTAGAGGCATTTGTGTCGTCACATTCATTGTAGCACTGTTCATAATAGAGAGCAAAGACAAAGAAACATCTAAGAGTCTGTGGCTAGAGAGATGGATAAAGAAAAGCAGGACCTGTGGATATACATAAATGTGCCCTGTGTACACCCAATGAAAATATTATTCAGTTGATTTTTTTTTACAAAGGAAGTTCTGCCATTTCTGACAACACGCATGAATGTGGAGGACACCATGCTAAGTATGATAAGCTACATGCAAGAAAACATGTAGCACATACCAGATAGATGTCAAATCTGAACAAGTGTAACTCATAGGACCAGATGGTACCATGGTTATCGGGAGATAAAGTGTGGGGAAAAATGGAGAGAAGTTAGTTATGACAAGTTCTAAGATGAGTGTGCTCTGGGAACATAGTCTACACTCAGTTAATATTAATTACCCGCCATTAATTAACTACCATTAATAGTCCTGCCTTGAACACTTGAAATTTTCTTAGATAATAGATTTTATTCTCTCTCACAACACTCATGACCACTTGTGGTGTCAAATGTCCATTCCTCCAGCACTCAGGAGTCTAAGGCAAGAGGACTTCACCACAATCAAGGACATCCTGGACCACTAGTAAATTACCGGACCAAGTACAATTACATAGCAAGACCCTGAATCAGACAAAACGCACATAAACTTTCAGCTGTGGGAAGTGATGATTGTAATTACCTCGATTGTGACCAATGGTTCACAAATCCAGATACAACAAATCATCACATTGTGCACAATGCTTTGGTTTTATTTGTTCTTTATATCTCAATAAAACTAGAAAAATACATTTAAAAAATACTAAATCTGTTTTCTGTAGACTCCGCCTCCTTCCTTGCTGCCTGCAAGGCTTACGTGACCCAGATCACATTGCATGTTTCTCCTGCCTCTTGTTCCACGTCATCAGCCTCTAGAGACTTTTATTGGCTACTACCAAAGACTTGTGGGCGGTTTGGTCCTCCAGCTTATATATATATATATATATCCTTGTATTCGAATTGCTCTCTCTCTCTGGCTCTGCTGCCTTCCTTAATAAAGACTTCTAGGTTAAGGTGTTTCTTCACCTGGCCTACTGTTTCCACCTGTTCGTGTATTCAGGTAATATTTAGGTATTTGGGATTAGACTTATTAAATAATATTTATAGATAAGAATATGGATAGCCATATTCCCTGTTGCTCTACCTTGAGGACTCAAAGGTATTTTAGGTGTGGCTGCAGGCAGCTACAGTTTTCCACTTTAATGATCTACCAACTCCCCACAGGCATAAGATCAGTGTCCATCTGTAGCTGCCCCATCCCAACATGCTTTGACATTGTCCTCACACATTTGCATATGCTATTCCCTTCCAGGGAGGGGGTGCCTTCTCTCTCTTTCTCTCTCATTCACCTTCTGCCCCTCCAAGACTGTTCTCTAACTCTCCTTTGTCCTTAAAGAGGTCCTTTTTTATCACTACCACACTTAGTTTCTCCCATAACATAGTTTATCTGCTTTGTGCTAGCAACTACATAGCTCTTTCTATTTCAGTACCCTGCTCTTGCAGACTAACTACTCTTGAAGGTTTGAAGGCAGGTCCTGTGGTATAGCTTGGTGCTTTCACTATGTCTGACTTGAGTAAGGACTCAGTCTGTTTTTCAATTGATTACTATCGAGGTGGAATTCTGGGAATGCCAACAGATACATCTGAAGCTGCAAATGGGACACTCCTTGGAGAAGCAGAAAAGGTGATAGATACAAGCTTTCAGTAATGCCACTCCTTTTAAACAGAAGGAGATATAATGAAGAAGAGAGAGATGTCAGGGGCAAAGTGGGGGGGGAGGGATTTTATTTTTATTAAGGATGCAGTAACTTGTATGGACTTATCCCTAATTGCTATGAAAGTGCAAACAGTACTAAAGATAACTATTTCCAAACAGACACAATATAGCCTTTTATGTGAAATGCAGAAAGGGAAGAAGGCAAGGACACAGGCAAGTTGAGCGCCTGCATAGGGGTCCATTTCAGGAAGATGAAATCCAAGCAAAATGTGACAATCTTGTTGATATGAAGATTCCAAGTCCAGAGTTGGAGGCTGGAAAAGCTACTAGAACTGTCATGTCAGGGTCCTAAAGGGGGAGCCCTTTCACTAAGGGGTGGGTTCTACACATTTCTAGGAAGAAGTAGAGGGCCCCTGGTTCGAGGATAGGCTACATCAAACACCACACAGAAGTAGAGCCTCCATGGTATAGAGCAGAGAGCCACTCTGAGAGTCAGTAAGTTAATCACCAAGACAAAATCCAGCAGCCATAGAAACGAAGCAATACAACCCAAATATCCCAAGCCATATGATCTGGTGTGTAATTAAAAATCACTAAGCATGAAAAAAGAAGGGGGAAGTGACCCATAACCAAGAGGAATCCATCAATAAAATGGCCTTGAGATGATTCAGATGTTGGAATAACAGGAAAAGAGTATGATATCATGAATATATTCAAATACATAAGGAAAATATTGTCTTAATAAATAGGTGGTGAATCTTGTAGCAGAAACTATGAAGAGAACCGGGCAGAGTTTTAGGAGCCTGACTCAGTTGTAGAACAAATATCAAACACAAGCACCCAGCACTGTGAGGGAAAAAAAAATAAAGAGGAACTGAATGGAAGTTCTAGCACCACTTGCAGTAAAGTTTTCGGTGTGAAATCCACAAGGCAGAATGAATAGTACAGAGTGGAAGCCACAGCATCTGACTTTTAAGCTGGAGCAAATGCAGTGATTCAGTGAGATGAGATGTGTTAAATATTTAACATCCTACAGCATAGGAGGTGACTTACGCCTGGAACTGTAAACCTGGTGAAGAGCCAGTGGCAGGTCAAAGGCCCTGGAAAGGCTGTGCTGAGTGGCCGCATTATCAAACTGTCTTCTAAACTCTGTTTCTACCCATAGGTCAGTGCGGCTCTCAGCCCTGGTCAAGGAAGCTTCCTTTGCCAGTGGGCAGCATTGATGAGTGTGCTACGAGTGTACTGAATACTCAGCTCTAAACAAACCATCTAGATCACCTCGTTTAAGGATCAGAGAACAATTCAGAAGAGGAGGCAGAAAGAATATAAAGGCAGATGACAGGGAAGAACACTCGTCTCTGTGTGCAAGGTAGATCCCAGCACAAAATCCATACACCATTCAGTGAACAGTCCATCGTGTGTGTGGGAGGGGTGCATGAGGTCACAACCTTTCCTAAGGTACTTTGAGCAGCTCATGGTTGCCGGGGGTTGGGGGAAATATTATTTTCTTCAGTGTTGTAGCGTCTCATAAGTTTCCAATGCTTTAGTCAATAATACCTCCTCTCTCTACACATATACAGGCTTATACAAACAACCTTAATTGAACTTAGTGAGTCAGAAACAAGTCCCATTGGGCATAGGGAAGGTTTCAGTGGGAGAGGATAGAATGGGTGAAGTTAATGGGGCATGGAAATGACAAAATGTATTTTAAAGATGTATGAAATTATCAAAGAATAAAAACAACAACAAAATTTAGTGCCTGGGTGACTTAATAAACAGAATACCAGTGTGTCTGGATACCAGAGAGAGAAAGCAGATATTAAGAATGGGGTAGAGATGTAAACAAACAAACAAATAAATAGTACTACTATTGATAATGGTGATGATGACGATGATGGTGATAATAATAATAAAATGTCTTTCATGAAAGAAAGACATAAGAAATTCAACTAACCTATTCAGACACAAAGAACCTATAACTAAACAATTCATACTTAGACTCCCGAAAATTTAAAACATACACAGTCCTGACACATCTAGAGTAAAATGACACATTTCATAATGATATTTCTTGGCCAAATTCATATGAAAAGCAGAGGTCAAAAGACAACAGGGCAGTTCTTCAGAGAGCTGAGTAAAACCACAATCAATCCAGAGCTTTATATCCAACAAAGTATATCCTTCAAACACTGGCACGAAATAAATATGCTGTCATATAAGTGACTACTGAGAGTGTGTTGGGAACAAATGTGCACTGTGGGGGAAAAAATAATAATAACGTGACTTCTTCACACTGAAGGAACACAATCCACACAGTAGCTCAGACCTACTAGGAGCACTGAAGGGTGTGGGGACAGTAACAAAAGGTAGCCCCCATCTCTTAATTTCATGGGAGCAGGCATAGAAGAGGGATGGGATGAAGTTACATATAATCAAAGAAGATCAGATTCTAGCCTGTCACATATAACTGGATGACGGTGAGTAGGTGAGCCATTCTGTCACTCGTTATTGAGTTCATGATACATGTGCACAGATGCTTTAAAAAATTAGGAAATTGCACTTTCAGAACCTTAGCGTGGCTCCCAGACAAGGAGAACTACGGGTGAGAAGTCCCTGTGGTAGACATCTAGCACTGTGTAAGAGGTAAGACTTCAAATTCAGAACTATCTTGCTGGACCCGAAACTAAAGTTTTAATAAATATTTGTCTGTTTTGCTTATCTTTCTAAAATAAAGATCACAGGAGTTCGTAGCATTCACACTGTTTGATTGTCTCTGTTTTGGATATTCAGAGACAAGCTGGGAGGTAGTGACACATACCTTTAATCTCAGCACTCAGGAGGCAGAGATAGAGGCAGGAGGATCTCCGTGTGTTTGAGACCAGGCTGGTCTACAGAGTGAGTTCCAGGATAGCCAGAGCTACACAGAGAAACTATGTCTTGGAAAGACCTAAACAAACAAACAAACAAATATTTAGAGACATCCAATTTCCAGGCCATTGATGATATCAAGCACTCTAAGGCCTGGTGCTGGGTCTGTCAGTTTAGAGACTCCAGAAAGTGCGTGCGTCCATTGCAAATGGGTGTTAACATCTGCAGGAAGTTTGCCCATACCATAGAAGAGCAAAACATGCCCTGCCAGCTCTCAGGCTTCCCCTCTGCTTAGTTCTCCATCCCCCCCTGAACATTGTTATTAGTTTATAAGTCTCTTACTTTGTTTCCAGAAGCAACCTAGAGTGACTCTATAATATATATGGATTGCCACACATAGAAATAAACATTTGAAAGCAGAATAAAAGCAAAACAATATTAATGTGATTTAGCTAGAAGGTACTGATTTCCAGGGATTCTGAGCCTATGCTGAGTGAGAAAGGTGTGGGACAGGATTTTCTCAAAGTTCAATTTAGTTCCACTAATTCTACTACTTAAATACTTTCCACTGGGCTCAAAACCCACATCATCTTGTTCCTAGAAAAAAATGCAGATGGGCTTCCTTTCCCATTGACCATTTCTTCTGAAGAAGTTACAAAGGGCCAGGTATCGCCAGGCTTTCTTGGACCCTCTACCGCAGAATAAAGACACAGAGAATTCATTATTTATAAAAAGCTTAGACACTGTAGCAAGGCTACCTCCTAGCTCGCTCGTACAAATGAATAAACCCGTTTATTCTAATCCACATCTGTCATGTAGCCCACTACCCTCTCTCACTCAGGCCTGGTACCTGTCCTTCCAATGTCACATGGGTGAATCCTCTCCATTCTGATTCTTCTCCCAGAGTCCTTATCTCTGCCTGGAAGTCCTGCCTTTGCTCTCCTGCTTGGCTACTGGCCTGTAGATCTTTATTAAACCAATTAGAGGTGATGACAGTGTATGTTTACAAAATACTGAGGCAGGTGATGATCTGTAAGAATAACAATACCCAAGTCCAGACAATAGAATCCCTGCCTGTACAGAAATCATCATTAGAATAATACAAAGACAACCTTCACACAGTGCACAAAAAGATTACCCCAACAGCCGTGGTTATAATTTACTAATAGGCTTTTTATTTTTACAATTTCTGGACTAAATACACAAAGTTTATAAGTTTAAATTTAGTTTATAAGTTTAGTTATTGAAAGACCTATAAACTAGTGTTTGCTGTCATGTGAGTGGCTGCCTCTGTTCTAGCCTCCTTACCACCACAAAGAGCATTCCTACTTGGTTGCTATGGTATTCCTCTAAAAGATGGCCACCTCCATGAAAAGAAATGGTACATTCTTGGGTACAACCTTAGATCTAAGGCTCTTCTGAGCCAGAAAGACTAGATGTGTGCCCAGAAGTCCCAGAGTTCTCCAGGACTTGCTGCTCATCACCAGGCTCCTTCTGGGGCAGGGAAGGGAGGGAGCTTGGTTCCCACCAAACTCGGTGTGTTGGGGGCATCACCATGGTAAAACGATATTCATTTTGTAAATATTTACAATTCATTTCAGGATTTTTGTTTGATCGTTTGTTTTAGGGGTGTGGGATACAAGGTCTTAACACATGGCCCAGGCCAGCCTTGAACTTATTATACAGCCCAGACTGGCCTAATTTTCAGAAAGCTTATGCCTCGGACTTCCAAAAGTGGGATGACTAATGTATGCCTAGCACTGTTTCAGAATTTTTATTGAAAAAAGTTGTGCACACACCACACACACACACACACACACACACACACACACACACACACCACCCCACAGAGAGAGATACAGACAGACAGACAGAGAGAGACAGAGACAGCATGCAGACCAATCATATTTTCCAATAGAACCGACTCTGAGCCTCTGTTCTCTTGAATTTTATAGCACAATTTTTGATTCTATTAAAAATCATTTCCATGAGTGAAGTAAAGAAAATGTTTCAGTAAGTTAGAATTTAGGAAAACTTCAAAAATAGAATCATAAAGTTATCAAAATAATGATGTATTTCCTTCCAGTGAAAGAATGCTGAGCTTGATCCATTAATATTGAATGTTTTTCTTTCGCTGACATGAACGGCTAATTGATTGCACTTTTGCTATCAAAAATAATAAGAAAACAAACAACATAAAAAAGGTCTTGTCAAAGCGGCTCGTCCGCCAGGCAGCATGCGTCCTCCTTTTGTGGGAACTCAGCCATCCATCAGACATGTTAATATTTATGGAGTGTTTATGGAAGAAATCTGTTAGGATTAATAAATAATAAAGTTAATATCTTCCTTAAAAATAAATCAAGAATCTCATCACAAACTTGCCTATAATTTACTGCAGCAGAAATAATAATAATAATAATAATAATAATAATAATAATAATAATAATAATAAAAACTCCAAACAGGAAGACACTAAGCATCCCCGATAACATCCTATTAGTCAGAATATTTAACCACTTCAAAGTATCTTGTTTTGTTGTTGTTGTTGTTGCTGCTGTTGTTTTTGTTGCTGTTGTGTTTGTTGGTTTGTTTCTGAACAGTGAAATAAAAATGCCTCTGCAATATTAACTTTATTAATCTTTTTCTTACCAATCTACATAAGGCCAGACGGATCAGATGTAGTTGGTAGCTCACTGGTGTTTTATTTTCTCCTGATTTGAACCTGAGGTGTTAAATTTAATAAGTACAACAATGTTAAGATTAAAGACTCTCTAGTCTAACTTGACTCCAAATTTATTATTGTGAGATATTTTACCTAGTTTGTATGTTAAGATTATGAAAACCCCTTGAAATTCATTCAAAGGACATTTCTAGTCCTAGGAAAGACATGAAATATTCATTGACTTTATCCAAGTGATGTGGTTTTTGTACTAGTTAGAACATTTTGGAAGAGGGGATGGAAGTGTAATTTAAGATTTTTTTTCACCATTAAAATAGAAAAGAAATACAAATCTATCAAGTTTTCATGGATTATATTTTCTGTGATAAAATATTAAAAAATAAACAAACAAACATTTCAAAAATGAGAAAATGTGTTCTACTGTGAGCCAACAGACCACAGCTTCTCTGGACTTCAGGGTTCTCCCTGCTTTCTCTGGTTTCAAATTATAATTTCTTTTTCTCTAGATTACTGATCTTATCTCAGTGATGCCCAGGCCCTGGAAAGAAGGGAGCTAGCTCTCTATTCAAAAGTCAATGTTTTCGAAGCTCTGTCTTAAGAGCTGCATTGTACCCACTGAGGAACTGGTGTGACTAAATACACTTGAGCTTGGGAGTCACAAGGCAGATAAAAAGTCCTAATCAGAGCCAAAATAGTCACTTTGTGAGCGTACATTAGCTACAGAGTGCTGAGAACGAACAGTCAGATCATACTAACCAACAC
>JADRCC010566473.1:0-17897 GCA_019843855.1 Hylomyscus alleni
AACCCATATATCACTCTCTTATATTTTATTGATTCTTTTTTTCTATCCATCCCTTTTCTTCTTGAGACCACTTTAACTCTCTATCCTTGATGTTCCCAAGCTCACCCTTGCTAATTAATGCAGTGGTCATTGTACTGAAGGGCACATGTATTTTCTCATATCTCCAAATTCAGGGTCAAGTCTAGGAATTAACTACTTCTACAAGGAACATGTAGGATTTTATGGTCTTTGTGCTTCTGTTGTTTAGAACCTTTCCTGTGGCCGTAAAGGCTAAGGAGAAGACCCCAACCTCCACAGCCTCATTCCCGAGAGCCGCATCTGCTTCATTTATTATGAAGTAATTACCTCTGTGTTATAGGAGAAGTTTATTCCCCAGAAAGAAAGATTGAAAGAAAAAGAGACAGCAGATCAGTTTCAGGCCAAAAAAGGTCATCAGCATATGGGGGAATTGTGGGAATCAAAGGCTAGACAATGTTCCAGGGGCAGGAACTATAGCATTCCAACTCAAGTATTGTTTACTTATATGTTATATTCAGACTAGTAATGTTAATGTATTATTTTCTGCAGTAATTTTTGTTTCTCAGTATTTCCTATGGATACATCTGTAATTGTAATCCAATGTTATTTGTTTGCCCTCAGTTGTGTTCTGCTTTTCCTATTTTTCTATTCTTTCTCTTCTTTGCCTCTCCCAATTCCAAAATCATTGTTAACAGTGGAATCTTTTGCTACATTTCATTATCATATAAAGATAACTCACATAAATACATGTTGTCAATTGACATGGGATATAATTTTAATAATAATTCTTATGTTTCCAAAGAAACCTCAGTACAGTCATTTGTTCTATAATTGGTATCTTATTTGCAGTCATGTTTTCTATGAATATAGTATGCGAGTTCTCTGGTATATGTGGCTCAAATAAATTGCTTAGAGAACTTTTAAGAATGTACATATTAAAATTATCCAAGTTATAAATCTCAACTCTGAGGTAAATATACTAAATGTAGTTTTAGATATTCTCTGAAGATACTAAAAATCTGTCTTTTCTGTGAATAATATTTCAAAAATTGAACAAATGTTTCTGTTGGTTCTGAAGGTTCATTCTAAACTTCTTCAACTCTATCTTTTTTTTGTGATTTTTTTTATTTATTTTTTATTTTATTTTATAATGAACAAATAAAAACAACTAGAACAAACCCCTGTTACCTCCCCACTCCCCATGTCTGCCTTGCCCCAAAGAGGCAGAGTCAATCACCAGCCTTCAGCAGATCCATGCAAGACAGCTTTATTTGAATCAAGTTTTTTTTCCTATTGCTCCTTACACTAGCTGTTCTTAGTCAAAGAATATTCATAAACACCCTTTTGTATTAAAGTCTGTGTGACACTTGTATTTACTTAAATTTTTTTACTAGAAATAGAGAAGACTCAAGACCTCTGGTAAATATATTAACACAATAATGTGACTTCTGGATTCAAAGGTTTTCAAAAATTAAGTATGTTCATCCACAATTATTTTTGACTTCTTTTAGTTTTTCTTTTAAATTTATTACCTAATAATTTTTAATATCAGTTGTTTTAAATCAACTGTCTTCCTGTGATAAATTTCTGTGATACAAAGCTCTGTAACTGTATCTTCTACTAAAATGGATCACTTCACACAGATAATGTGAATATTTGTGAATTATTTGAATTTTCTGATTTGTTATCTTTGCTACTTAATTTTATGCATATTTATTAAGTATTGAATATCATTCTATATATGTAGAGTAAAAAAGTGACCCAAATATGTGAGGACCCTGTAATCACTAAGTATTTAAGAAAATCAGAGTGAATATTACTTAAGGGATGGAGGAATTATATATATATACATATATAATATTACATTAATAAATTTATAGTATATTTGTATATATAATATATTTGTATATATTCACACATATACAGTAAATATACATGTGTATATGTGTTTATATATATGTGTATATATATATGTGTGTATATATATGTGTGTATACACATATATATGTGTGTATGTGTGTGTGTGTGTGTGTATGCATTTACAGTAACAGCATCATATGAAACCAGTTCAGGATAGTGGGAAACTGAATACCCAGATATTTATATGTGTAAGTGAAGATAACATTTTAATTAATAGTTACATTTTTCTACCATTGTGGAAAGTTCATCTACTATGAATCAAATTTGACATATTATTGCATAAATTTATGATACAATGATTTGTGCTTCTCAGTCCTGTTTCAAATGTTTATTTATCAACTATCAATTCATAGTTTTAGTTATTCATACTATCACTCAACAAATCCTACTTTTGTTACACTATTTTCAATTATTGTTGAGATTATAATTACAACATTTCACCTTTATCTTTTGTTCATGAAAATTTTCCTATATGCTCCTCCTTACTCTTAAATTCATAGCTTCATTTTTATTAATCATTATTGCATTCACTTATGTTTGTACATATATATTTCTAAACGTAACCTGCTCGGTCTATATAATATTAATGTTTGTTTTATAACTGACAATTTGGTGTTAAGTCACCAATTCTTAATGGAGAATATTAAACAAAACCAACACAGAAAAAAAATCTACTGAAGCTTATTTTCTCCTTGTAGTTATTGATTCAGTTTTGGAGATCCTTTCGATATTATTAAAGGGATTTCCAGTAAAATATTGCATTATATATACCATTCAAAATCATAATATTTGAATGGAGACAGATATGACATGGTCTTAGGATCAGGGCATGTGGACTCAAGAATAACTATGACACTGTCATACATATATAGAACATGTGGTAAGGAGAAGGGTGTCTAGTCAATTTTCTACTTGGTTCAGATTTTGTTTCTGATCCCAGGATTAGAGAAAGGGGGAGGGATAAAAGGTCGTCCTATCTACATCCTGGCAGCAGTCACAACAGACGCTTCTTACTGATTGTGTATTTAATCCACTCCCGTTGGCCTTGTAGTTAATGGAGATTCCTCTCAAAGTCTGACAATCAGTTGACAGCGAGACTTAGCTCAGTGTTGTGCAATTTCGTTTTCTTAAGTCTCCCCCTAACTACCTTAGTGAAAAGGGGAAAGTGGCTATTTCAAGGGTTTCTATCCGGATGACATTTTAAACTAGAAATGAAAGAATAGGCTTTTGAATTTCCAATATACCAGTACATTCTTTACAAGAAATAATTAGGTCCACTCCAAAACAGATGTGCTACACACTGACCACGTAGAAAAGGCTAAGGGAGTCAAGCAACATAAATAAGAATTTCAGTTTACTAAATTTCTACTTTAATAACCATTATTCTTTATTTTTTAAAAGGTGTGTGAGATTCATAAGCCATTTCTCATACTCTCCTCAAAGCAATGCTGACATTTTAAAAAACATACACATAACTGAAAAGAGAAGGTACCTGGCATCTTCAGTGTTGTAACATTTCTAGAATAAACAGTTTGATAGCAATCAGATATCTTTGACACTAAATAATGAAATTCTTTCATGTTCTTCCATTTGTTTCATAACCTTATTTTCTTATTGGACAGTTTTAAATTAGATTATGAATATTCATATATAAATAACTATTGTATAAATAGTTAAAATATATTGTATAAAATGCTGGTTTTATATGTTTATTTTTATTTTTCTGAATTTTTTTTATATATGAGCTTATTTTATAGTTGGGTATATCTTTGATGACTATCAATACAAAAAAGCAAGAATTGTTCCCTAAAATCAGAAAACACAAGGTCAAGTTAAAAAAAAAAGCAGAAAAGAAAAAACAAAAGAAGAAAAAGCAGAAGAGAAGAAATATTGAGAGGAAAAATTGAGTTAGGACTTTAAAAATATTCATTTATAAACATATAGAATAGATTTAAAATATTACTAGTAAAAGACTGAACAACATATTAAAGGAAATGTTACATAACATCATTGAAAGATAATTAAAGTGGCTGTTTCAGATAAAGTAATTTCAAAAATTAGTATGAATGAAATGAACAGTAAACTTACCTAAACTAAAACTAATTGCATAATTGATATGAAAATAATTTTACCTGAATAGAGTTTTAAACCAATTTTAACAAATACTAATGTAATTTGCAACTCCTATTACAAGTCATTATATTTGTAAAATAAAGAATAATAGCGTTACTCTTGTTGTAACTTTGTGAGATCAAAAATCATTGGAATTAAGGAATACTTCCAAAGGAAATAATTTGTTATGAATAAAACAAGAATTGTAAAATGTGTCAGTCTTTATTAACAGATACATATATAAAATATTGCCTTGCCAATAAGATGAGATCTATAGTTTCCTATTAAAAATACTTTATTATCAGATAATATGTTTGCCTAACATAATACATAAATTTATTTTTAAAAAAATACAGTATAAGGCTTTGAGTGCTTACCATAACAAATACATGGCAATACTCTTGAATGACACGAAGTTTGTACACTAAGAGCAAATATGTATTATAACTTTGGAGAATTGCCTTATCATTTTGGTCTGAAATACACATATCATTTTAAAAACAAAACTTTAGAAACACAGTGAAGTTACAAAAAAGAAAGGCCACACAATATTACTATCATTATTGACTAAATTACTGGTACTGTAGAATATAAGAAACCAATAAAAGTCAATGAAGTATTGCACCTTTAAAGCTTTTTTTTTAAAGGTGATATGATTGCCAACATATAAATCTAATGAAATCTCAAAGCAATAAGAATTAATCAGAAATTACAGCAAAGTTGCCAACTACAAGAACAAGATCTAGAAATCAATACCATATATACACAAGCAACAACTAATTCTAAAATGTAATAATAAAACATGCTTCTCTGCAATAACAGCAAGAGTTGTAAGTTATCAAATAATGGATTTAATAAAAGATGTCTAAGACATTTATTTAGAAAATTACTGAGATATAAAAAGCCCTTAAATAACCAATGAATGTATCTTTTCTATTGATGAAAATGCTACATATTTTATAAATTTATCCTATGATACTCAATAATTGAAATAAACAAAATTACTGAGGAAAATTTAATCAGATAATATGAGGAAATGACTAAGAATACTAACCTAGCAGAAAACTCAATGTAGAAAATATATTATGAAACCAATAGTTTTTTTTTTTTTTACTATCAGAGTTTCATAGTCAAGAGAAGGTGGACAATATAGAAAATATAAAGAGGATATTGATGATGCAGAATTGATAATATAAATGGTGAAACAATATAGAAATAATCAATGGGAATATGATGCATTTTCAAAGATCATTAAAGTCCAAATGACTATTACTGTAATAATATAGTAATCTACTGTATGGGTGAGCTTTCCATTGTGGTACCAGACAGCTGAGATAAATCAATTCATAAAGATCAAAGGCTCATGACTACCACACAGAACATACTGGATGTTGTCCATCCCAAGAACTTTCAGTGTATTAATTCTGCCAATTCAGTGAAGTTTCTTCTGAGACTTAGGGGAACTTTCTTTCAAATTGTTGTGAAACTATAACACTCACAATGATACTAGGTATATATTTCCTTTCTAAAATGCAGAAATAGGAAAAATAGGAAAAATAAATGGAATAGTATCAAAGAAGATAGAAGTCATAAGAACAAACAAAGTCAAATCTCCCACATTTCCATGTCTTACAATTAGGGTGCAGTGGTCAGAGGTTGACTCTTGAGTTTTCACTCATTCTTTTCCCATCAGTTTGTTGATTTGAGTTTGCTGATTTGAGTTTGCCCCTGACTTGAATGGCTGAGCTCATGAGTCATTCCATGTATCTGGCATCTTTCCCTGTCTGAGATCACTGTTTCATGTTTAATTGTTCTTTGTGTAAGTTCAGTTTTGTTTATTCCTATATTGCAGTCCATGTTGTGTAGATTGATTTCATTTTGGATCCTGACAGGAATAACAGGGGATAAGCAGATCAAAGCCATTGCATATGTTAGATAGCATTCAAACACAAATATACACAGAAGTATATAGATGCATGTGTGTGTGTGTGTGTGTGTGTGTGTAATACATTTACATCACTTAAGTTATATCATGGTCTAAAAATAAACTCTTGAAAATTAGTTAAATTGTAAATTATGTTTATGTTTTCTGTTTAGGAACATTAGGTATAAGCCTTACAATGAGAGTATCATAAATTGGGCTATCAAGCAGTGGATAGTTCTATGACAGGCTACCAAATCAAAATAGGCAGAAATCTGAAAAAATCACAAATGAGACAGGGCAGAGTCAAACATGTGTCTAATAAGATTATAAAAATAATTCCAAATTTATATTCAATTCAATAAACAATGGTGAAAGACAGAAAAAGTCTATTCATAAGATTAGCAATATGAATCTGTAGGAGTCCAGAAAGATGACATGGTATCAAGCCTTGGTTGTAAACTCAGCACACATTAGAAGTGGAAATCACGACTGAAGAATTAGCTCCGTCAGACTGGTCTATAACATGTCTGTGCAGCAATTTCTAAACTGGTAATTGAGACAAGTGCTGTTTTACTGTAGTGGATGGTTTTTTCTCTAGGTTCATTGTTGGGAAAGGTCTAAAAAATGTAGTTGTGGACAACAGTAAGAAGTGTTCCTCCAGCCGGGAGGTGGTGGCACACGCCTTTAATCCCAGCACTTGGGAGGCAGAGGCAGGTGGATTTCTGAGTTCAACACCAGCCTGGTCTACAGTAAGAAGTGTTCCTCCACGGTCTCTGCTTTAGTTCCTGCCTGAACTGGTTCTCTGTTTTCCTTGATTATGCTTTCCTTGAATATGAATATGTAAAGTGCATTAGTCCCTTTGCTCCCCAATATGCTTTTGATCAGTTTTTGTCACAGTAGCAGAAAAGCAAGCTAGACTGTGTGAATTACTCAATAACATGAGTAGCCAGAATAAAACAAACAAAAGCAAAAATCAAAACAAAACAAAATAAAGAAACAAAACCAAAACAAACAAAAATCAAATTTTACATTAAAAGGTTATTTTCTTTCATAACCTTTGATTTTTGTCAAAATACCAAATAGGGGAATCCTACAATTCAATAAAGGTAATAAATGTGTTGATTCTTTGGCATGTCACTTTGGGAATAAATAAATTGCCAATTCGCAGCATCAAAGATTGAACTTGTACGCAAGAAGTGAAGATCTATAATTACTACTAATAAATGCTCAATTGCAACATTTTCACATTTATAAAACAAGCCCTATGAAAATTTTTTTTCTATGTTACATGTATTGGCAAAACTAATATCAATATATTTAACAAGAGAATGGATAAGCAGTAATGTACAAATGAGTGAATAACATGTTAACATGTTTTCTTGAAACTGTGTACCTAAACAAGGCAGTCACATAATTGTATACTGTTACTAATCTCCTGTATTCTAATTATTTTTTATGGTTTTTTTCTGGTTCACAGTATCACCCCAGTGGCAAGCTTTTTATATGATCCTGTGTTGTGTCTGTCAGATGGACAATTTATTGGCTACATCTACCAAGAAGAATATATGGCTAAAAGAATACACCATAAGAAATTCTGTTGGAGCACATTGAGACTACGTTATAAGACAATGCTTTTTGTACTTCGCACTCTCTTCTCTCCAATATCACTTGCAGTGGAGCTAATAAGATGCCAAGTTTTAAGGTTTTTCAGGCAAGTTTCAGGAAAATCCACTTAGCAACTAATTGAGCTTATCAACTGACAGACCTAGAATACCCTGGTCATTCTTGGAAATTGTTTCTCTAATCCTGGTAACACATTTAGTTACCTGTACCACACATTTATAATTTTATTTCAACCTTAAGAAAAATCTGGACACAGACATACTTAGTTGAGACTTTTATAAGTTTTTAAGGTTTTAAAATTTGGTGAAGTAGTATATATCATTGCTTTTAAGTTTCGAAAGAATAACATTTTTTGAGATTTTTATATAATTACATCATTTCCCTTTCATTTCCTCCCGCCAAACACTCCCATATAACATTTATGTCTTCCTTAAAATTCATAGCCTCTTTTCATTAAAAAGATATATATAACTATATAAAAGATATATGTAACTATTGTTACACACAAACAGATATATATATATATATATATATATATATATATATATATATATGTGTGTGTGTGTGTGTGTGTGTGTATCTATCTCTAGATCTATCTATCTATATACACATATATATGTATCTGTTACATATATATGTGTATATAAATATATATTTATATATATATATATTCCTACATATAACCTACTCACTTTGTATGGAATTACTGGTACATATGTTTTCAAGGTGAGCATATGGTATTGATGATACTCTCTTGGTTTGCTCATCCCTAGGGAAAACTAGCTACATTCTAAATATGTGTCCTTATACCCACAGATAAGTATAGTCCTGAACCCTCACCCAGGAAACTTCTCTTTGCAACACAGAAAACTACAATGAATTAGAATGCAGTTATGAAACCCAGACCCAGATGGATACATCTATAAAACTACTTTCATAGCTAAAGCCGAGGCATCATTTCAGAAAAGGGGATGAAACATTCCTAGGAGCCATACGATATGTTTGTTTGCTGTGAGACTTTGTCTCGTAATGTTCTCAACACAGGTGGTAAACAAGTACATCACCAATAGCTACTCTATAGTGCAGGGTGTGGAGCTCTGGAGGCCTCGGCTTTACAATAGAAATGTTGAAAGTAGTATGATTTGTAAGTACTCTGTCATTGATGCTATGATTTCCATCTCTGGCAAAGCTACCAATATATCTGTGTAGTTTTAACACGTTTTGTCACCCAGAAACCATGTGTAAGAGGTGTAGGCCTACATGCATGTGTTAAGGTTGGAGCTGTGGAATCTTTAAGAGGAACGGACGTTTAAAGTACATCATGCTGAAATTGAAAGGCACTAATTATACTCTGCGGAAGTAAGTTCATCAGTGGGTCATCTCCTTTATTAGTACTTGCTCATTCAATTCCTACTTTGCTTCTCCATACCCAGGTGTGAGTTCTTCAGAGGCTGATGGAACCAAGTTATCTCATCTTGCATTTTCAGCCTACGAAACAATCTCCTAATAAGCCAATTGCTTTGTAAAGTATCTGACGTCGGGCATCTTGTACGAGAACAGTAAATAATAATTGTAAAGTATCTGACGTCGGGCATCCTGTACGAGAACAGTATATAATAATTGTAAAGTATCTGACATCGGGCATCCTGTACGAGAACAGTAAATAATATCATCCCTCTGTTTCTCTTTTGTTTAGATAAGTGGATATTTTTGAAAAGTACTTGTGTTGCCTCTAGGGCAGGAGATTTATAGCCTCAAAAAATAATGTGTTATATATGATCTCTTTCTGTGTTTTTGAAAAGTTTTCATGACCATAATTTTCAGAATCCATACATATGGCTCTTTTTTTTCTAAATATAGAAGTACATTTAGTCATGTGCCGTCTACTTAAGTCTCCTACCTGAATGGTCATTTAGACTTTTGAATAACTTTCTCAAAGTTTTATATGCTGAAAGGGATTGCTGGAAATAGTATGTATTCTGCTTACTTTGAAACTCCACTGACCTCTATAAGTCCAGCCATACTTTTAAGTAACTTTCTACTGAATTCAATATCACATTGAAAATGATGTATAACATCTTAGAAGTTCATATTCCCAATGTGACTATCGCTTTAAGCTTTATATTGAAGACAATGCACTGAATGCTTTCCAATCTGACTATGATAACTTTCTCTATAAACCAGTATGAGTTATTTATGTATTTATTCAAATGTTCACATTAAGTTTGTGCTTCCATCACAGCTGTTTGTTTATTTTCTAATTGCTCATGATAAAAACCTAAAGTGAGAGTGTTGAGAAAGCTCCAAGACTGTGTATTGCTTACAGCTTTTTGCAGGAGACATGGATTTGATTCCCAGCATCAACTCCCAGTAGCTCAAAACTCCCTGTAACTTCAACTTCAAGAGATTTATCAATGTTCTCTGGCTTTTGTGAACACCTTCTTTTTCTCACTCCCAATCACCAGAGAGACACATAACTAAACATAAAATAAAGGTTGAAGAAAACCCAATGCATTTTTATTTATAGACACATAAGGCACTAATGTGTCTAACTTTACTATAATTGTTTATTGTCTTTATAGATATAAATGTTAGATAGTATTTATTTTCTATCATATTTCACATATTCTTAGTCACAAAAAATTGTTTATCCATGTAAAACTTCATTAGTAAAGTTTATGTTTAGAAAAATATATTTTGGTTAAGTTTGGTTTTAGAATTTAAATAAATATTTTTAAATATCTCTTTATAGATAATGTACCCTTATGCAATTTTATACAAGAATTAATATTTGAAATTTCTAATTTCTTTCTTTCTTTGTCAAAATTTTATTTTAAAGTTATACTGTGTGTGTCTGTTATTCCTGAATTACTCTATATTTTCTCTTGTTTAAATTTTGTGTTTTTGTGCATAATGTTTTTGCCTGCCTGTATCTCTGGGTGTTAAATTCATTGGAACTGGAGTTACAGACAGTTGTGACCTGCCATGTTGGTGCTCAGGACTCAAACTGTGTTCTTCGGAAAAGCAACAAGTTCTCTTAACTATTGACCTCTATCTCCAGCCTCCATATGTATTTTTCCATTAATTTATTTATTCACTTTATATCCCAATCACAGCCATCCCCTCCTCACAGTTCCTCCTTGACACAGCCACTACCTCTACCAACCTCCCTTTGTCCTGTGACAAGGCAGAGGCCTCTCCTGGATAACTTGCCACCCTAGCACATCAAGTCAGTGCCGGTCTAGGCAAGGTAACTCATAGAAATGGGATAAAATAGTCAATGGAGGCATATAGAAGGAGGGAACTGGGGAGGAATGTGGAGGGGGAGAGGTGTGGAACATCAGGATCTGGCGTGGGGAGCAACAAAGAAAGAGCCTGAAGAGTGAATGGAAATTGTTGCTTGGGTCAGTGAATCTCTATGACTTGCCTAAGAACTGAGATGGTGAAAGCTCCCTGGAGTTTATGTGGATGATTCAAGCTGAGATTCCTAGCAGAGGAATATATGGAACCTAAAGTGGTCGTTTTTGTTTTTTTGTTTGTTTGTTTTTTTTTTGTTTTTTTTTTTTTTCAGGCAGGACTTCCACTGGAGGGATAAGGACACCAAACTACACAGAAAACCTTGAAACTTAAATTTGTCCTAACTACAATAACTACAGGGATAAAGACAGAACAGAGACTGAGAGAATGGGCAACCAATGACTGGGCCATCTTGAGACACTTCCCATAGCCAAAACCCAATCCTTAACACCATTGATACTCTGATATGCTTGCAGACAGGAGACTAGCTTAATTGCCCTCTAAGAGGCTCCACCCAGCAGCTGATTGAAATAAATGGAGAGACTCACAGACAAATATTGGGTGGAGCTGGAGAGACTTGAAGTGTTTGGGGGAAGGTCTGAAGGCCCTAGAGGGACTAGGAACTCCACAGGAAGATCAACAAAGTCAATTAACCTGGACACTTGGGGGCTCCCAGAGACTGAACCACCAACCAAAGAGTATCCATGAGCTCGAACTAGGCTCCCTCACACATATGTAGTACATGTACAGCTGAATCTTCATGTGTATTCATTCTCCCAACAACTGGAGCAGGGTCTGTTCTGTTCTTAAATTTGTTGCTGAGTCTCTCTCTCTCTCTCTCTCTCTCTCTCTCTCTCTCTCTCTCTCTCTCTCATTCTTTAATCTTTTTTACATCTAGACTTTATTCCCCTTCCTGGTCTATCCTTCCATCCTCTGATTGTTTGACATCCCACACCCCTCATTTCCAAGAGGCTGTTCACACCGCCACCCCCCACCAGACATCCACATTCCCTGGAGTCCCAAGTCTCTTAAGGGTTACATGCATCTTCTCTGACTGAGTATCCCACCCCCACCAAACATTCCCATTCCCTGGGGTCCCAAATCTCTCAAGGGTTACATACATCTTCTCTGTCTAAGTAGAGACTCAGAAGTCCTCTGCAGTAGTCCAGGTTAGTTGAGACTGTTGGTCTTTCTATGGGGTCACCCTCCTCTTCAGCTTTTTCCTGCTTTTCCCTAATTCCACCGCAATGGTCATCAGATTCTGTCCATTGGTTGGATGTAAATATCTGTATCTTTGGGGGTGGGTGCAGGACAGAGGCCAAGAGAGCCAACAGAAATAATCAAAACAGGCTACTTGGGGAAGTAGGAAGTGGGGAGACCCTCTAGAATGTACCAGAGACCTGGGAGGTGGGAGACTCTTAGGACTCAAAGGGAAGGACCTTCAATGAAATGCCAGATAGTAGGGAGAGAACACTTTTAGAGTCAACCTCCATTAAAAAAGACAGGGCATTAAATGGAGGGGTGGAGTTGCCATCTGGTAGTCAAAAACTCTGACTCAGAATTGTTCCTGTCTGAAAGAGCTCCAGGAACAAAAATGGAGATGAGACGGAGAAAAAGGACGTCTGGCAACAGGCCCAAATTGAGATCCAGCTCAGGGTAGCCCCCAAGGCCTGACACTATTATTAATGTTATGGTGTGCTTACAAACTGGGGCCTATCATGACTGTCCTCCTGAAAGGCTCAACAAGCTGAATTACTCTTAATTAGACTGCTTTGTGTTTTCATTTTTTTCTTTGCAAGAACTAGAATAAGATTCTTGTCAAAGATCTGCTTAAAAAGTTACCAAATTTCTGTGTAACTATATATGCTGGGGACATACATCTGTATTAGCCTAGTGTTCAGGCTGAGCTGAATGTCATTATGATAATGGATTGTAATAATGAGCTCCTTGTATTGACTTTCTCTCTGCTCTGAAGCCTCCAGGACCGAGGCACTACATGGCTTCTGATTATTCTGAAGTCTGTTCCCAAGTTGTTGGCTTGGTGTGTTGCACAGCGGTCATTCTGAGTCAATCACTGTCCTTTAGCCTTGAATAGAGCTCAGTGAATCCCAGTGCTTGGTATTCTGTGAATTTCTTTCTTATTTATTTTATTCTTTTTCACTTTTCTTTTTAAGGTAGGATGGAAATGAATATATCAAAGATTATTCCCAGATAGACAAGTTAGGTGTAGAATAATGAACTTTAATTGCTTACAAAATACACATTTTATCAATGTGATGCAATATTAAAATTAGGCTATAAGATTTTATTTTTATTTGTCATTTAATGTCTTTCAATTTTGCCTTACCATCTAGAATTAAAATGTCAAACAAAACACTGAGGAGTTACACCTGGAAGGCTTTGTTCTGATCCAGATGTGGGAACTGGCTGATTATCTCCCTGTAACCCTGAGAATTTATATTTTTGCACTTAGCAAATAAATATGATGTATGTGGCGATGATTTCCTGCAGTGATCCATTTCTGAAGTGCCCAGCCACTACCCATCCTGATCAACTGTATATGGGGATCAATTTTTTTCTTTTATTGAAAATACTATTTTTATTTTGCTCGTAGTTTCCCCCACCTCTGCTCATCGCAGCTTCTTCCCATCTCTTCTACCAACTGGATACACCCCATACATTTTCTTATAGCACATGAGAAGCAGAAGAGGAAATCTACAGGGTCTGTGACACTCTACAGGAACCCATCAAAGAGCTGTGCTTGACTTCTCCCTGTCATTGTCATTCTAGTTACCTCATTCTGTGTGGATTCATCATATGTGAGAGAACTCTGTAATTGCTGTGGTTTCATTAGAACAGTCTCCTGAACGTTTATTAATGATATGATCATGGTGGGGACTGAGCAATTGTTGTCTACCCTCTCTATTTCTCTTCTTCCTAATTAATGGTGTGAGGGAATTATAAGTATAGTTTTCCTTTGACATTTATTCATCTCTATTATTACATACCTTACTTATCTAAGGCTTGATTATTGAAACACGTGAACTTAGACAAGACCTTTCTGTATTATGAGTTAAATGAAAATTTCTTTTTTAGAAGTTAATCTCTTCAGATATTTTATTGTAGTAATGTGACACTGACTTAGAAATCTGACATTCTTTGACACCAATAGAATTGCTGTTAAGTCTCTAAACCATTGGAATTTGAGGCCCCTAACCAAACAAGCTTTCGCAGTTTATGAAGGAATTGAAAATATTGTACCTGTGCATCTCTGGGATCAAGAAGAAAAGTACATTCTTACCACTCTATATAGATATATCCATGAATTCCTTAGATGGGAATTAAAAGCACTATTTAGTGAGGTAACTGGCAAAGTAACTTAGCAGTTGTAGCTACTGAAATTTTCAAGCCAACTACTTCAGTATAAAAGAGTGCAAGAAAAATGGAGTCAATTACATATACATGACCCGCTGCCCTGCTTGACTGTTGTTAAATAAGAACTCTGGACTGAGGGAACTCAATAAGGTCCACTACCACAACATTGGAAGATGGAAATTAACTTCATGGATACTTGTTTCAGCAGTGGTATCTTCATGTCAGAAAGGTAAATTCATGTTCATAACTGTTTCAAGCTACAGAAACAGTTTACAGTATGGGAAAATGTTGCCAATACTAACAGATTCTACAAATTCAGTGGATGATCCATTGGGAGTTAAGGATGCTTAGAAAAAACTCATATTTAGCATCTATCACTAGCAGAATGAACATGTAGATATGAATATATGAGGCTTGGCTCCAAGGATTATAAATCCATGTTTCATAGATCATTTCTTACCTTCAGACCTTCAGTCTGGTAAAATACACACACATACACACACACACACACACACACACACACATTGAATAAATCACTGGGGGAGATATTTGAAAATAACTTTGGAAGATGAGTGGCATGCACTATATGGCAGTTATACACATTTCCAAGTTTTGGGATGATTTCATTATCTGCTGAGCATGTACATAAAGGACAACCATATTTATCGTGCTTCTAATAGAAAGGTCTGTTTACAGAAAATACTCTAGATTTCCACAATGTTTTTTTTATTTATTTATTTCTTTTTCTGTTTTTTGATATCAATATTTTATTGGTTATTTTGTTTATTTACATTTCAAATGGTATCCCCCTTCCAAGTTTCCCCTTGCAAACCTCATATCCCATCTTACCTGCCTCCTGCTTCTATGAGGGAACTCACCCACCCACCTGCCCACTCCTGCCTCACTTCCCTAGCATTCCCCTAAACTGGAGCATTGAGCCTCCCATTGATGCCAGATAAGGCAATCCTATGCAGCTGGAGCCAGAGGTCCCCCAATGTGTACTCTTCGGTTGGTGGTTTAGTTCTTGGGAGCTCTGGGTAGGTCTGTTTGTTTGAGATTGTTGTTTATCCTATGGGGTTGCAAACCTCATCAGCTCCTTCAGTTCTTCCTCTAATTCCACTGAGGTCCCCTGCCCAGTTCAATGACTAGTTGAGAGCATCCATCTGTACTGGTCAGGCTCTGGAAAAGCATCTCAGAGGACAGCCATACCAGGCTCCTGTCAACAAGTGCTTCTTGGCATCAGCAATAGTGTCTGGGTTTGGTGTCTGCAGATGAGATGGATTCATAGGTGGGGCAGTCTTTGGATGGCCCTTCTTTTAGTCTCCTCTCTACTCTTTGTCCCTGTATTTTCTTTAGACAGGAACAATTCTGGGTAAATAGTTTTGCAGTGGATGAGAAGCACCATTCTTCATATGGGTTCTAACCTCGGATATGGTCTCTACAGGTTCTCTCTCCACTTGGTTGAGTATTTCACCTAACGTCATTCCTGTTGGGTTCTGGGAGCATCTTGGTTTCCAGGCATCTGGGACATTCTGCTATATGCTTCTGTTCCAACTCCTGACCCTCTGTACTTGCTATCCTCGCTCCACACCTGATCCTGCCCCCATTTACACCCCTTCCTCTTTCCTTCCTGTTTCCCTTCCTCCCTCTACCTCCAGTCATTATTTTCTCCCCCCTTCTAAGTAGGACTTTAGCACCCACATTTTGGACTTCCTTCTCCATATGTTCTGTGAGTTACATTCTGAGTACTCTGAGCTTTGTTAATATCCACTTAGCAGTACATACCATGTGTATTCTATTGTGACTGAGTTCCCTCATTCAGGAAGATGTTTTTCTAGTTCCATCTATTTGCCTGTGAATTTCATGAAATCATTGTTTTTAAGGGCTGAGGAGTACTCCATTGTGTAAATTCAACACATTTTCTGTATCCATTCCTCTGTTGTGGGACATCTGGGTTCTTTCCAGCTCGTGGCTGGAAAGATAAGGCTGCTATGAACATAGCGGAGCATGTGTCCTTGTTTTGTGTTGGAGCATCTTCTGGGTATATTCCCAGGAGTGGTATAGCTGGGCCCTCATGTAGGAATGTATCCAGTTTTCTCAGGAATTGCCACGTTGGTTTCCAAAGTGGTTGCCCCTGCTTGCAATCCCACCAACACTGGAGGAGTTTTCTTCTTTCTTTACATCTTTGACAGCAGGTGCTGTAACCTGAGTTTTTGATCTTAGCTATTCTGACTGATTTGAGTTGGAATCTCAGGGTTGTTTTGATTTGCAGTTTCCTGATTACTAAGGATGTTGGACATTTCCTTAAGTACTTCTCAGCCATTTAAGATTCCTAGTTGAGAATTCTTTATTTAGTTCTGCACCCCATTTTTATGGAGTTATTTTGGTTTTATGGAGTCTAACTTTTTGAGTTCTTTGTATATTGAATCTTAGCCCTCTATTGAATGGAGAATCGGTGAGGATCTTTTCCCAATATGTAGGTTGCCATTTTGTCCTCTTGACAGTGTCCTTTGAGTTACAGCAGCGTTTCCATTTTATGAGGTCCCATTTGTCACATCTTGATCTTAGAGCCTAAGCTCAGGTTCTTTCTGTACAGAAAACTTTCCCCCATGTCAATGTGTTTGAGGTTCTTTACCAGTTTCTCTTTTATTAGATTCAGTGTGTCTGGTTTTATGTGGAGGTCCTTGATCCACTTGGACTTGAACTTTGTGCAAGAGGATAAGAATGGATAAATTTGCATTCGTCTACATGCTGACCACCACTTGAGCCAGTACCATTTGTTGAATATGCTATATTTTTTCCACTGGATGGTTTTGGCTTTTTTTTGTCAAAGATCAGGTGAACGTAGGTGTGTGGGTTCCATTTCTGAGTCGTCCCTTCTATTCCATTGATCTATCCATCAGGTTTCTAATCATGTTCCTCCCCAACCCCTAAGCCAACCTCTCATCTACACACCAAACAACATCATGGACCTGATTTGTTCATTAAGTTTTAATTATTTTTCATCTTTTTAAAAGAGGACTAGCCTCTTTTAAAAAATATTTCTTTATTTATTTCATTTATGTGGGTATACTGTTCCTGTCTTGAGACACAGCAGAAGATGGCATCAGATGCACATTTCAGATGTTTGTAAGCCACCGTGTGGTTGCTGGGAATTGAACTCAGGACCTCTGGAAAAACAGTCAATGCTTTTAACACCTGAACCATCTCTCCAGACCTTTATAATTTTAGTTTGCTTTGGTTATTTTATTTATTTACATTTCAAATGTTATCCCCATTCATTAAGTTTTATAATGCCACAATAAACTGCTCAAGTCCTGATTGACCTTTTGGACTATTGAGATAATTCTCCTTTAAAGCATCCCTCTTGGTTCATTTCAAATAGGACTGCCATGCAAATTCTTCATCCTTAAGAAGCAGAAGCACTTTTATAACAAACACAGAAAACTTTTGGTTTAAAATGATCTAGAAATGAAGTGAGTATAGGCAGTGCAGCAGTGGCTACAACAGTGAGGACTAGGGCTCTCTCTCTCTTCTTCCAACCATTTAACCTTTTATGCCTCTCTGGGAAGGTTGGGGCCTTAAGACTTTTAAAGCCTTTTGTTCGATTCATTCTGGTATAGAATGC
>JADRCC010566475.1:0-18514 GCA_019843855.1 Hylomyscus alleni
CCCAAGTCAAAGGGGAATGGTGTTTTATCACAGCTATAAAAACCTAAATAATTCATATGTGTAAGTCATATAACTAGTATAAATATTAAAAAATACACACATATTTTATATTGTTACAGAGTGAAATTTGAAGCACGCTACCTTCTGTTACAGATGAGAAACACAAACCTTTCTTAAGGGCCCGTGTTAAAGGTCGAGGACCCAGATTGGCACTGATGATGGGCTGAAAACTTTGGTCATTTCGTTTTTGTCTTCCTTTCAGTGATCTGGCTCATTCCAAAATGCACTCCTTATTAAGATGTCTTCCTTTCCAGAGACCCAAAGCAGTAGAGCCAATAAGTATATCATGAGCTAAAGCCTCTAACTCTGGGAACTAAAGTAAACTTTTCTCTTTCAACATTGATTGTTTCAGGTGTTGTGTTACAGTAGTAGGAACATAACTAACAAACTCTTTCTAATCTTCCAGTAGTAATTTAGTTAATCAGGAACTTTTAGACGTTAAAGAATTTTGTTTCCTATTAAAAACTTTCAGGATTTTCAGGTTCTCTTTTTATACTTAGCTTCTTCTTTGGTAAAGACTACTCAGTTCTTCGAATTGTATATCACTATTCTACATGGCTATTTTTTGATCAGTTTTTTACTTTCCTCTCTTATAAACAACAAAACAAAACAAAAAGTCAACAGACTCTCTAAACTCCTTTCAACCCCATTCTACAGAGTTCTCTGGCAACTGGAAATTGACTCTTAGTGTTCTCTTTCTCAAACCCTTCATGAGGCTAAGATACAGAAACTTATGCTTGCCCAATATTTCTTCGACATCTCACATATAGCAACTTCTCTATCCTTCCATCTGATCCACCCATTCCATTTTCCTCTGTAAGTCTTCAGTTACTCTTCAGTTACTTTGAAATAGTGGATCTCATTGATTACCTGAGATTCTAGGTATTCCATTAAATACCTCATCCATCTTCCTCACAGCCTAAAATGCATAACTTTTTATCTTTACATCAATGTTTTATTGAAGCATCTATTCTCAACCAGTTTAGCTTCTGACACCATGAATTGTGTTATGTTGTTTGGTTGGTATTCTGGCTCATGTGTATGTCCTGTCCTTTGCAAATTCACCTCCAGTCCATTATTCCTATTACTTCCCTTACTTTTACCTCTCTATGACCTATTCTTAGTCTAGAAAAATACTCTTCCTCTGCAATATGTGGTTTAGCCGTTGCTTCTTTAGAGAAATCTATTCTGAAATTACTCTAGGTGACTTTTCTCATTACTTGTGAGGCTATATACACATTGTCTTTTCTATTCTATTGTCTATTTTTTAAAGTACTTCTCTTGGCAATCCTCAGTTACTCGGTAGCAGTACTCACTCACATAGAGAATGGCAATATCTCTGCATCTGGCCCCATGTGCATCTAGTATGTATTAGCTACTAAAAATATCTATTGAGTGAATGACATGAGAGTCTGAATATGTAATAAAATGATTTTAATATTTATTAGCAAAGCTCTACTTTTCTGATTCCTTCCTGTCTTTACCATACTTATTAGCTTCATGAATATAATTATTAGATGGTCTTTATAAAATGACCCTCAATATTTGTGAGTGTATGAATTATGATAACTAAAACATAGAAGACATATTTAATTTTACCAACAATCTCTTGAGATTACATTCATTTTCTTCCCGTCTTAGAGATAAAACTGCTGTATGCTTTAATACCTTGTCTCAAATCAAGTACTAACATAGAAAAGCATGACAGAATCAAAATCCTGAGGTGAAGTCTGTAGCTATGTTAATAGAAATTCAACAATTATAATTAAACTTTGAGGGGAAGAAATGCTCATACTGGAGACTTACCTACTTCAAGGTAAAGTATATTAGCTAAAAATCTACTTAACATTTGAATTCTGTTCCTAGGTTCCTTTCCTGTCATAGATGTAGTTATTCTGTAGTAGTTCTCACTCAAATTCTACATGCTCATCAGTCTTCTTCTTTTTGTTAATTAAATCGCTGGCAACTTTAAAGGTTTACTTGTGTTTCATCAACATTTTGTCCCACTGGAACACTTCATGGAAACACGTTAAGCTAAATGAGGAAAGAGTGTTATTCACAATACCCCATTAGAGAGTTCTCAAAATTGAAATGCTACATTTTACTCCCAACTTATTATCACAAGTATATAATTGTTAGAATACAATACATCCAATTAAAATATTTTAATATTTTATTAGATATCAGAAAGTAAATATATATCCTATGTGTTTATACACAATATAATGGTATATATATAATATATATATATATATATATGTTTTGTATATATATATATATTTATATAAATATATTGTAAGAATAAAGATCTACCTGTTTTAGACTCTCTAATGATCAATCTTCCCTTCTTCAGGGAAAAATAAAAGTACTCATGGCTCAATTTACTTTTTGTGTTAGCTGTATTCACATAGCTGGATTTTAGTTAACAAAATGAGACCTAAATGCAATCTGACTTTCATTATTTTATTCACTGCTGATTACATAAAATTACTTTAAAACAGTGTCATAAAAAGCTTTATATGCTATATTATAATTTGTGTATGTCAACTTAAGAAGTACCTTGGGGAATGTTTCTTGTTCAGACTGATGACTCAGAAATCAAGATGTCTTTGAGGATGCTAACATGTCAAGACTTGACTGAGGATGGTAGATTAATTCCAACATGGAACATGCCAAAGACTACTCGCAGACAACCCTACTTTTCTACTGGCTTTTGGCAAAGAGTTCATCACCACATAGACTCCTTCTTAAGACTACTTCTTCTCAGAAAAGTCATCTCATACATATTTTGATGGATCTATGCAGCATGAACATGTTTAACATATTCTTAAGAATATTGATAACTAGTAAGATAGCAAGCACTGAGAATTTATACAAATGCAAGACATATGGGTCTGTAGAATTTATAGTCACGAAACTAGCCTTGAGCTTTTACTCTGGTATCTTCAGGAAGGGATGGAAAAAGAGAGGCATAGAGGGAGAGAGGGAAAGAAAGAGATAGAGACAGAGAGAGAGAGAGAGAGAGAGAGAGAGAGAGAGAGAGAGAGAGAGAGATATTTTTCTGTGGTCTAGTAGTTAAAGATATTCACAATAACTTTTTCTGTATATTTTGTTGAAACTGGATTACATTTGACAAAAGAAAATGACTTCTCTCTAAAAGAGAGGATTTAGAACACATTTTTAAATTACTACATTATCTTAAAATCTAGCATCCTATATATTTCTTTGTTATCTTCTAGAGAAGTAGAAGAAATCAAATATAGGACTGGGAGGAATAGCTAGAGAGGAGAAGACACACAGATAGAAAAGCCTAAATTCCAGTGTCATCATTTAGAACAAAGCTTCCTAGAAAAGCCATTTTCAAATGCAATAGAGAAGAAATGGAGGTCTCTAATAAGTCATTATGAAATTATTCGTTATAACTTGAACTCTCTAATTTATAGTCTCATTTCATATTTTATTGACACATTTATAATAACTAAAAATTATCTACTCAGTAAAGAAAATAGGCTCCATATCTCTGATATTGAGTACTGTACCATTGTTGGATTCCTTTTTTAGTAATAAGAAAATTTGAGAATGTTATGTCTCATGGACATTGGTAGGAGATAACTGATAATATATTAGCAATTAAATATCAGACCATATTATAAGCTAATGAGCACTCTTGTGAAGTTCATCCCAGAAATGCATGGCTGGTTTAACATGTAAAACAGTCAGTCAAAGGCATTCATCCCAACAGGCTGAAAAAAATCATGGGATTATCTCAGTTAGTGCTGGGAACAGTATATGAGAAAATCCAAGAACCTTCTGTGCTTAATATTCACACCCATTTGTCTACTTACAATAAACAGTAAATTAAGCATGAAATTAAATATATTTAACAAAAAATGGCTAATCAAGAAAAGCAAAACCCATTTTTTGCTTCTAGCAGTGGACCAAATTTTCTTCCTCTAACATCTAAAAAGAGAAGGAATATTTTTATTATTATTTCTGTTTGAAAAGAGGGTGGCTGGAGACAAAAATACTTGTTTGAAATTAAATGATGGATTTAGTTGTCAAACTAATAAATGAGTTCAACAAGTTTGTGAAATTAAAGTAAATATACAAAACCAAACTCATATTTTTTGTGCTGGCAATAGTAATTTGAAATAAGTTCATAGAATGACTTATACTATAACCTGTGATAAGAAGTACTTAGAATTAGATCTCATAATACTGGGTTGGAGGTGGAAACTATACAACACTGCTGTAACTAGAACACTCTGCTCTCTTTAGGACAGTGTTTCCCATCGTCAGTTGGGACACAAGCAGAAAGATTATCAGCTGGTTTTGTCCTTTGAGGAATTGGGAGTTTTCATCTTGAAGTTAAAGCTAACAGCCATCAAAAGAGAAATGTCTACGTTTTCCTGGAAAACACTATCATCTTGAAAAACTGATGATGTAACAAGACAAATTGCATGGAAGTTTACAGAATGGAAATAACCATGAAGGGGCAGTGAGGGAAGCACCCAGGTCATGTCTACCAGGCACAGAATACTGTACTCACTATAGGGAGATAAAGATGCCTTCAACCGAGCATGTGACATTTGAGTGAAAACTTGAAAGATGTGACAGGACTTAGCTATGCAGATGTTTGAAAGAGAGCAATGAACAACAAACCTAAAACATTCTACATGTCAACCTGGCCCACTAGGGGACTCAAACACCACTATGCTGACTGGAGTTATAGTGTAAAGGGGAAGAGAGGTCAGACAGAACTTTAGCGTGTGTGGACTTGTAAGCCATGTAGGTTTCGATTTATTTTACCATGGATGCTAGGGAAGCCTTCAGAGGCACTGGAATAAAGGGGTCTCATAATTGGATTTTCATTTTTGAATGAAAAAGACAGAAAGAGAAAGTGTAAGAAAGAACCATTAAAAAGTTATGGGAAGAAATGCTGACAGCTTGTTTAAAATTGCTAAGAAAATATATTTTGTGTTATATCATACACACATACACACACACCACATGCACATAAGTATGTGGGTGTAATATTCTAATTGCATTAATTCAATAATTTGATAATATTTACTTATTTTAAAATGAGATGTTTTATGTGATAGATGTATACATTTTTGTATTTATGAATTTAAAACTACACAATTTAAAAGATGGTGTAAAAATGTAGCAGTAGTAAATACTGTGAAAAGCTGTTTGCCTCTGGATTTTGCTTGTGTAGACAACAAAATTTGCAGCCAAATGTAGGGCATAAAAGAGAACAGAGTTGGAAGGAAAACCAAAAATTATTTTCCATAGTTTGCACATGAACCATTGGGAAAACAGTGTGCCTATTTACTGAGAAGGGAAGACAGCCTGGATGCTGGTGTCAGAGACTTCCAGTAGAAGGGTGCACCAAATACTTTGAAATATGGAGCAGAATATAAATGGAGACAGTGGTGAGGCCACTGAACATACAAATCTTCAGGGTAGGAGAGGTCTATGCTCGAGGAAGAAACTGGGAAATTATCAGGAAAATACATATTTATTGCTCTGGGACTAGATGAAAATGTTTAAGTATAGATCAAATGTGAGCACGTACACACACTTCGATACCAAGGCACAGACAGAAAAAAGTGGGAAGTAACAATGTGATCTTGGTTACAGAATTAAATGTTTGAACATATTCTTCTTGTGAAAATGTACACGGTTTCAAGGTTATCACTATATCACAGTGTGACTCCTACTGTTTGCATGGTGACAGATTTCATTGTTGTTTATTTGCATGTTTGTTTATGTTTCAGGAAAAGAAAATGGTAGAACCAGGGCCAGTCGGGAAGAAATTGTACAAAGCACCATATCTGGGCCACACCACTGCTATGCTTGGTATCATTTCAGGCAAGTGGCTAGTCAATGCAACAAAATGCATAAACAAAATTATAAACATACATGTTAGTTTCTGATTATCATCTTACACACTCATTCCACACCCAGGCTCCAGTCTTTTTAAAATATTAGAGGAAATGGCTCTGCCAAAAAGTGGTGTGTCCAGGCAATGCTACATTCTCAAGTATTCTGCTGTATATACTGAATCAGGAAAAGCATTGGGAATCTCAGAAAGAATTGTTTGGAAGTACATCACCATCCACATCTGCTTAGCCCCCTAACCAGATTCACAAATCTAACTTCTCAACATGTTTTCTTAGGATTTTGCTTAAAGCAATGGAATATCAGTAATAAGCTCCATTTTATTAGGTCTTGGAACAGCAGGAAAAGCAGTCCTGGACTGGATTTTGTGTCTCTGTGATGAGAGTCCTGCCTCTGTATTTGTAACAGCCAGTGGCTTTGTATGGTAATTGACTCATCACTAAACCAATGGTAATCCACGTATTATTGGCCACTGATGGGAAAGTGCTGATATGAAACCTGTGAGAATCATTAGACACAGTGGAAACCGCAGGAGCCAGAGCAACTATTTCTTCCAATTACATTTCAGCTAAGCATTGTTTCATGGTATGTAATCAAATGTGTACTCTCTGTAATTAGCTTATGCAATGCTTATTTAAACCACAGGTTAAACTGCTTTCCGCAGCATGGACCATATGCACCAGTGTTATTAGAGGAGGTAATATCAGAATAGAAATTCTTCTAATATAACTGAATGTGTTAGTTATCTCATTGTTCTGAAACACAGTGAAATTCCATTGTTTAACTACATAATTAATGAAATTACTTATTACAGTAAAATGCACAGGTACTTACTTATTTGATTATACCTTGTTCCCTGTTACATATATGTATATATATATATATTCATATATATTTTTTCATATATATGTATAATGCATATTATAGTGTAGGGTTAGGAGGAAGGAAATAAAAGGAGAAAATATATTATATTCTCAAAAGTAAAAGTTATTTAAAAATTAATGAAACATTTGCATCTTCACCAGTTAATTTGTATTTCCTGTGTTTTTGTATTTCCTAACATTTGGGTATCTCTGCTATCTTAGTTAGGATTCATATTTCTGTGAAAAGACACCCTGAAAACATAGAAATCCTTATAAAGGAAACCATTTAATTAGGGCTGGCTTACAGTTTCAGAGGTTTAGTCCATTATCATCCCAGTGGGAAGCATGGTGGCAGGCAGGCAGACATGGTGCTGGAGAAGGGGCTGAAACTTCTACATCTAAGTCTGCAGGCAGCAGGAAGAGAATGCCACACTGGGCCCGGCTTGAGCTTCTGAGGCATCAAAGCCCACACTAGTGACACACCTCCTCCAACAAAGTCACACAGATCACTATATCAATTGCCTTGTGGTGTTATTCTGTCAGATGAAATGCAGAATCATGTGGCTATCACATTGGTCAGAAACTCAGTTTACCTTTCTGCTCTACCTCTGCTGCCTGTGAACTCCTACAGTCTAGTTTCTGTTTTTGTTATTTTTGTATATTTTAGTGGTATTTTAGAAAACTCTTCTTTAATTGCTGTGTGCTTTATATTTATCTAAAGCCAAAAGGTTAAAAATATTGAACAGTTTTTATGATATGGGATAAGAAATATATGAATTTATTAAAGGGAAAATCATATACAAATGGAACAAGTTAAGGCAAATTCCATACACAAATTAGGCCTTAATACACATTTTAAAATATATGTATCTAATTCCACAAAGCTAACAAGGCTATCTGCATTTCAGAACATAAAGAACTTTTTTTTTTCCAAATTTTTTCAAGGTAGGGTTTCTGTGTAGACCAGGCTGTACTCAAACTCAATCTATCTGACTCTGCCTCCAGAGTGCTGGGATCAAAATGTGTGCCACTGCTGTTTTGTTTTTACAATTTTAATAAATAGATAATTTAAAGGGTGTGGTACTGAAAATCTTCTAAATATATTTGCTTTTGATCCCGATGGAGGAGTTAGGGGAAGAACTGTAGGAGCTGAAGGGATTTGCAACCCCATAGGAAGAACAACAATAACCAACCAGACCCCCCCAGAGCTCTCAGGGACTAAACCACCAATGAAAGAGTACACATGGAAGGACCCATGGCTCCAGCTGTATATGTAGCAGAGGATGGCCTTATCTAACATCAGTGAAAGGAGAGGCCCTTGGTCCTGTGTAGGCTTGATGACCCAGCATAAGGGAATGCTAGGGAAGTGAGGCAGAAGTGGGTGGGTGCGTGGCTGGGGGAGCACTCTCATAGAAGCAGATGAGGGGATATGGGGTTTGTAGAGGTGAAACTAGGATGTGGGATAACATTTGAAATGTAAATAAATAAATAACCAATAAAAAAAAGAGCCTAACATTTGAAAGTGTTAATCAAAGGAATGAATCAGCATGAGGAAGGATCAGGAAGAAAGAAATGATGTGAGATCTAAAGGAAGAGAGATTGGTAAATGTACACTCAATATATGTGTGTATACATAAAGGAAGAGAGATATATGTGTGTATACATATATACACTCAATATATGTGTGTATGTGATTTTGTTTATTTTAGATTGCTCTGCAGTTTGAATCTTCAGTGTCTTCTAAGAGTCATGAACAAAAGGTATAGCCTCCAGTCAGGCACTACTGGGAAGTAATGTAAAGTAAAAGGAAGAACATATTAAAAATCTTTTATTTATTGAGAGATTGTCCTTGAAGGGCAAGTGGACCCTCAAACACACACACCATTGTGTTCCAAACAGAGTTGGGGGGAGGAGGAGGACAGTAAGTATCATGAACACAGATCTCAGAAAGGGGGTGGGGAAATGAGCCTTCTCCCTTTTTAAGCTGATTACCTCAGCAATTTTCTTACAGTAACATAAAGAAGACCAACAGGGATAAAGTGGTAGAGGAACTAATAGGGAAAACTGAAGCATTTTGAATTCTTTTTCAGACATGTCCTAAATTTCTGTGTATTTATTCTCCTCCTAGCACCCAGCCATGTTTGGACTCTCTACATAAATTACTGTCATATATCCTCCTTAAATTGGTTAAAACAAGATAGCTAGGGTTCTTTTTTCCTTTTATTTCTCTCTTTCCTTTTTGGAGGGGAAATTATTTCACAAGGCTTAACAATATAAAATCTACTGAAACAAAATAGCAAAGGAATTATGCAACACATTAGAAGATTTAGCATTCTTAGTGTTAACTGTTGAATTTCAAACATTATATTTAGTATGATCTAACTTGTGGTTTCATTTAAATACTTACAGAAATTATTTAACCAAAAGAGAGCTGACTTTAGCCAGCTGAACCATTTATAATGGATAAAGCACTTCATACAGCCAATCATAGAACTGCTCAATAGAGTCTATTATTATTAAGATTTTTGTCCTCATTACTAGTGGGGGAAAAGCTTCATTTCAAACCTAATTCCATTTGACTTGTAAAACTTTTTAATTGCAACATTCTGTGATACACTTATCCCCTCACATACACACCTTACTCATGTTATTTTTCTACTTTTCAACACTCGTTCCATTAAATGGACTCAACACGACTGTATGTCAGTGTAAACTATTTGTATTATTTTTCTTCTGTGTGAGCATGACAAGTGCCACAAACACTGCCGGTGTGGATGGCAATGTGTTGAGATCACCATCTCCTCTGGCAGCTAGTCAGTGTCCCTGAGGATGCGCAGGGTCTTCATACACTTTCACTTAGCAGACATTTCTGGTGAACGTCAATTGGATATGTGACATTCCAAAGTCATTTTTAAGCTGCTACATTATTTTCACCACTTGACCCAAATTCGAGAAATGTCTGCATTTTTACATCAGCTGATTTTGGAACATGATCTAGTCTGTTGGAATAAGTTGTGAAAATAGAAGGTCTTGGCCCCAGCCTTCCTTCAGTGACTAAGCTATGCTGTCACCAGCTGCCCAAAATGAGACGCATATTCTTTAAAAGGTCTCATCCATCAAGGTCTGCTGTCTGTCTCCTGTTCTCTCTGTCTCTTGTACTGTATGTCTCTCTCTTTGTCTGTCTCTCTGTTTCCGTCTATATCTCTCTTGTCCCTGCTCCTAGGCAGCCTTTTGCTCCAATAAATCTGCTTAGATCTGCTTCAAGGTGTGATATTTGTGGCATTCCTTGGCCCTAGTCCTCAAAGAGCTCAGTCATTTAACCCTAACAGTAAGGCCTCTGCCTCATTAGCTCCCTAGTACTAATCATTAACATAATGTTCTTGTTTTCCAAAACAATGAAACAATAATAAAACAGCCTGAAGCCAATGATCCTGGTTTTCCTGGTTGTCTACTATGGTAAATGGACCTATGAAATGAGAGTTTAAAATGAGAAAGGATGAGGCTGCGTTTCTCAAAGAGCTTTCAACATCTTGAGAAATTATTTAATCAAATCTGTGCAAAGACTCCAGACGCAATGGCCATTAATGTCAGAGTTTAGACTTTGGAAGTCAGACTCTAGAAACATGCTATCCTGTCATCTGATGAGGAGGTGGGGGAATGTGACATGGCTTCTCTAAGTTGCACACTTGTATATTTGAGCAAGACATTCATGAGGAAGAAGAAAAGAAATACCTGACTAGATGTATCTAAAATAGAATCTTCCTGAAGGCTTTAAGAGTCCCATGAACTTTTCTCTTAGATTTGGATACTATCAAGTGAAATATATTCCACCTATTCTCTGTCAATATGATCATTATGGTTGTTGATATTATTGTTATTATTATTATTTTATTTACTTCCCCTCCCTCCTCTCCTAGTCCCAGTCTCTTACCTCCCCTCCTTCTATTTTGGAGATTTTTCTTCAGAAAAGGGGAGGCCTCCCATGGATATCAACACACCTTGGCATATCAAGTTGCAGTAAGACTAGGAGCAACTTCTACTGAGGCTAGACAAGAAAGTCCAGTTAGAGAAAAGGAATCCAAAGGCAGGCAGTAAAGTAAGAGACAGTCCTTGCTCCTACTATTAGGGAACCCACATGAACATAAAGCTACATGTCCATTACACATGTATAGAAGGCCTAGTTCTATCCCAGGCACGCTCTCTGGCTGGTGATTCAGTCTGTGAGTCACGAAGGGCCCAGGTTAGCTGATTCTGTGGGGTTTCTTGTGGTGTTCTTAACCACTCTGTCTCCTTTAATTTTTCCTCTCTCTTTTCCACTACCCTCATCTAAGCTCTTTCTAATGTTTGGACATGGATCTCTGAATCTGTTTTCATCAGCTTCTGGGTAAAGTCTCTCAGATGACAGTTATGTCGGGCTCCTGTCTACAAGTATATCATAGTATCATTAATAGTGTCAGCAGTGCACTCTCTTACCTGGCATGGATCTCAAGTTGGTCCAGTCATTGCTTGACTTTTTCTACAATTTCTACTCCATCTTTACCCCTTTGTAGGCAAGATAAATTGTGAGTCGAAAGGTTTGTGGCTGGTTAGGTATCCCTACCACTCCATTGGAAGTCTTGCCTGGTTACAGGAGATGGATGTTAGGTTCCATAACTTTTATTGCTAATAGACTTACCTAGAGTCACTATCCTTGATTCCTAGGAGTTTCCATTGTTCTAAATTTCTATCTTGTCACAAATATGCCTCTCCCTAATTGATTTCAGTTCTCTTTCCCAGTTCATTCTTCCTCCTTCCTCCCCAAGCTTGAGCCTTTCTTTTCCCTTCCCACCTGTCTTGTTGCCTCCCTCCCTCCACAGTCATGTTTATTTTATTTTTTATTAGATATTTTCTTTATTTACATTTCAAATGTTCTCTCCTTTCCTGGTTTCCTCACCAAAAAATCCCCTATACCCTCCTACCTCCCCCCTGCTCACCAACCCACCCACTCCTGCTTCCTGGCCCTGGTATTCCCCTACACTGGGGTATAGAGCCTTCACAGGACCAAGGGCCTCTCCTCCCATTGATAACCAACTAGGCCATCCTCTGCTACATATGCTGCTGGAGCCATGAATCCTATCATGTGTACTCTTTGGTTGGTGTTTTAGTCCCTGGGAGATCTGGGGTACTGGTTAGTTCATATTGTTGTTCCTCCTATGCGACTGCAAATCCCTTCAGCTCCTTGGGTCTTTTCTCTAGTTCCTTCATTGAGGACCCTGTGCTCAGTCCAATGGATGGCTCTGAGCATACACTTCTATATTTGTCAAGCACTGGCAGAGCCTCTCAGGAGACAACTATATCAGGCTCCTGTCAGTATGTACTTGCTTACATACCCACCATGTTTATTTTATTTCTCCTTTTTGTCTTTAATTTTTTATTTATTTATTATATGTAAGTATACTGTAGCTGTGTTCAGAGACACCAGAAGAGGGCATCATATCTCATACGAATGGTTGTGAGCCACCATGTGGTTGCTAGGATTTGAACTCAGGACCTTCGGAAGAGCAGTCAGTGCTCTTACTCGCTGAGCCATCTCACCAAACCCTTATTTCTCCTTCTTAATGAGATTCAAAATCCTTCTTTGGGCCCTCCTGGTTTCTTAACTTCTTTGGGTCTGTGGATTATAGCATGCTGTAATGGTTTGAATATGGTTGGCCCATGAAAAGTGGCACTATTAGGAGGTGTGGTTTTGTTGGAGGAACTGTGTCACTGTGTAGGCAGGCTTTGAGGGCTCCTAATGCTCAAGCTCTGCTCAGTGTAGAAAGGAGACGCTCCTCTTGGCTACTTTCAGAAGACGGTCTCCTCCTGGCTGCCTTTGGGTCAAGTCTGTCTGCAGGACGCCATGCTTCTTATCATGATGATAATGGACTAAACCTCTGAACCTGTAAGCCAGCCCCATTTAAATGTTTTCCTTTATAAGCATTGCCTTGGTCCTGGTATCTTTTCACAGTAAAGAAACCCTAACTAAGACACATAGTTATCCTGTGTTTTATGGCTAATATCCACTGATAAATGATTAATACAGTATTTGTCTTTCTGGGTCTGGCTTACCTCACTCAGGATGATATTTTCTAGTACCATCCATTTGCCTGAAAATGTCATGGTGTCCTTGTTGTTAATAGCTGATTAATATTCCACTGATTAATGTCCTGCAGTTTCTTTATCCATTCTTCAGTGGAAGGGCATCAATGTTGGTCTCAGTTTCTTGATGTAATGAATAAAGCTGCTAGGAACACAGTTGAGCAAGTGTATGTAAATTCCTTGTGGTATGGTGAAATGTCTTTTGGATAATTGGGATTGCCCAGGAGTGGTATAGACTGGTCTTCACTTAAAATTATTCCCAATTTTCTGAGAAACCACCAAATTGATTTCCAAAATAGCTGTACCAGTATGCACTCCCACCAGTATGTTCCCCTTGATCCATATCCTCACCAGCATAAACTGCCATTTAGTTTTTGATCTTAGCAACCTGTCTGTTTTTATGCCAATACCATATGGTTTTTATTACTATTGCTCTATAGGACAACTTGAAATCTGTCAATCTTAAGTTGTTGGGTTTTGGTGAACTCTTTTAGAATTCCAGTGCCTTATGACTCTAAGAATAGCTAAGATTTATTAGATTCCTTATGACTCTAATCTTAGAGTCATTTTGATGACCAAGGATGTTGAACATTTCTTAAATTGTTTTTTGATAATTCCTCTGTCCAGAATTCTGTTTATCTCTATACTCCATTTTAAACTGGTCTGTTACTGTCTATTTTCTTGAGTTCTTTACATATTTTAGATATTATTCCTGTTAGATGTAGGGTTAGTGAAGATCTTTTCCCATTATGTAGGCTCATATTTTGTTCTTTTGACAGAACCCTTTGCCTTACAGAAGCTTTTCAGTTTCATGAGGTTCCATTTATTAATTGTTGATCCTAATGCCTGAGCTGTTTGTTTCAGTGTCTTCAAGGAAATTCCCATTTTCTCTCCTTGTCAGACTTAGTGTATCTTATTTTATGTTGAGGTCTTTGATTCACTTGGACCTGAGTTCTGTGCATGGTAATAAATGTGGATCTCTTTGCATTCTTCTGCATGCAGACAACCTGTTAAGGAAGAACCATTTTTAGAACAAGATTCTTTTTACCATTGTATAATTTGGGCTTCTTTTTTAAAAAATCAACTGTCCATATAAATGGGTATACTTCTGGGTCCTCAATCCAATTCCATTGACCAACCTGTCTGTTTTTATGCCAATACCATATGGCTTTTATTACTATTGCTCTGTAGGACAACTTGAAATCTGTCAACCTTAAGTTGTTGGGTTTTGGTGAACTCTTTTAGAATTCCAGTGCCTAATAACAGATTTGTTGTAGATAAAGGGATGAGACAAAGAGGCAAATTTGACTGTAGTATGTTTTTTTCCTCCCCTAGTACATTTGCATGTGATGGTGACTATCTAGAAATAGAACTTGTAGATTATGCCCAGGAATAATTAATTAGAGGTCCACAAAAAAAGTGGATGATATTGAGGGGAAAGAGGACAGCCTAACAATATAAATGATTCACAACTGCCCTTTCTCTGAACCAAATAATAAGTCATGTAGCATTTCTTAAAACAGAGCATCTGAGTTTTATAACAAGCTAACCCAAAAACTTTTAAAATAAGAGGATCCTTTCAATTAATACAAGTTTCACAAATCATCATCTCTAGTGGTGGCTTGTAAGAATAAACAGTTAAACTCCCAACCTGATTTTTATACACACACAAATTTGAGAAATATCCAATCATTTTACTCTGCTGAGAAGAGAAGGTACTGGCTCTGGCAGTGTTGCATTGATGTGTGTGAGTGTGAAACCCCTCAGACCCTTAGCTGGATTACATGCTCATATGATGCACACAATACTAGTGTTTTGATTTCCATCTACATTTCAAGATGCTGGGCTGCAAGACCTGTGTAAAATAAAGTCAAGCTCCCAATATCAATGAAGGAGATGCTCCTAAGCTCTATCACTAGCCAGGGAGCTATTGGCCACTGATGGCTGCTAGGAAAGAAGAGTAAGTCTTATTTAGATATGCAGTCCTTGAAGGACTACCCAAACTCCAGTATGTTTTTACACCCATTGACATGTAGATGGCTACAAATGAACTCATTAAGAAACAGTACATGGAATTGGAAGGGAATTGTTGGAGCAGGGGGATGAGAGGATAAGGAAGGAGCAGAAGGGAAGAGGACGGGGAAGACTTGCAAAATCCATTACATGTATTCAGGAAAATTTCAAGCAATTACCTGGAGATTGAGGAAAACAGTTGATTCTAACTCCCAGCCTCCATAGTACATGTACACAGAAGCACATGCATTTAAGCATGTATGAATGCACTTGTACACACACATGCACTCACAAACAGAAAACAATACAAAATAAGTTCATAAGTAATGATAATAACATTTTCAGATTACTATGCTTCCTTCTTCTCTAGGCTTGAATTTCACTAAAGTAGGTCATATAGCTGTATGCATATAAATCTAACGTCCCAGTTTCTTCACACATATCTATGTTCCAGAAGCACATGCATGACTTTTCAAACGTGTGTGCTCTTTACTATCTCATAGGTTAAAAATATGACTTTATTTCCTGTGATTCCATTTTAATTTTTTCTGCTTTCACAAATCACCATGCATGTGGACCGATTGATGCTTTTCGGTCTTCTGTTCAGGTTAGCTTAATTATGCAGCAAGGAACGTGGCTTCAGGAATGTTTAGCTGGTTGTAATCTGGGGTTTCAGAGAACACATCATGCCACTTGATATCAAATTCGACTTTGAAGTAGTTCTCTTCAAGAAGATAGAAATAAAGCTGCAGCTATTCCAGGTCAGACAGCAGTCAGCTCCAGTCGCGCTGATGTCAGATTTCATCCTTTACTTCTGACTTCACGGCTTCACAGAGCTGGAGAACTTTAGGAAGCATTACGAGTCTGTAATTGTGCAACTGTTGTCACTTCTTTAGTTAGCATTACAGCCCATAACATGAGGTTTCTGGTTCAGGACACTGTTAACTTAGCACTGTATAATTAAGCTGCAGGCTTTTTTTTTTTTTTTTTTTTTATCAATAGTGTTATTCAAAGATAGTGAGTTTTGTACGTAGCAGAATTTATTGTAAAAATAGGATTCAAACCCTTCAGCTCCCCTTTTGCTATATTGGGATGAATATGAAATATTAAACATGCTACTTGGGGTTTTCTATGCTTACCATTTATTCCTGTGTCAGTCTACTGGTGACAAAAAGTGGGTACACACAGCAAACCACCAGCTCATTTCAGCAAAAGTTAAAGATACCTTCTATATGTACAATGTTGTAATGGATATTGTGGTAGGTTTATTGGCTAGGGGGAAAAGAATTATTTTTGTCAAGTAAATCAGCTTTCCCATCAACAGAGCATCTAATTTAAAAACTCAACTAATAAAATGTAATCAGTTTTCTGAACAAATACTCCTTTGAACAAAGCCTATCCCTCTTCTTTCAAAAGAAAATAAACGTCTGACCTCTTTCCTAATGTACTTTTTTCATTTAATTTCTCAAAGTATTTTTTTTTGTTTTGACTGCTTTATAGAAGCTAGTTTATGACATTAAGTCCTTAAGATGGGAGGAGGAGTCTTCAGCTGTATCCAACAAGCCTTACCAACAAATCTTCCATCATTTCTACACTGGACATGAGCATCAGTGGATTCGGTTGTCTCCAGTATGCTCTGGGAGCAATTCCTGTGGATACTGAGGGATGAATTATCATATGCATGATTGTTTGCATATATTTGTATACATATGTTTGACACTTCCGATGAAATACAAACTTGTTAAATATAATAATAAGACAGCATTTGTATATTGGGGAAATATGAAGATTTTATACTCTAGTGTAACTTTAACGGTTCCCGTACTAACTAATGAGAATTCAGTCCTTTGAATGATGTTGATGAGGAGTGAATCAAGTAAATGCTGTGGCCACTTCCTGGTTTGTTGTCTATCTTAAAGACCTAGTTTCTTCTGCCATTTTGTTTCATCAGGAAAATGCTTTTCATGTGTGTATCTTTCATTCTAGTTACTATTCTGGTTATTAGAGGAGTATACAAGAAATCTACGGCAACTAGTGGTAGAGCTTGGGTAGAGGTGCCCATTGGCATGTGGAAACACAGCAAAGCATCCGAAGAGACTTGGCAACCCAAATATATCCAAAAGTATATCAGGTTCTCAATGTTTTATGTATCTTAGACTTATTTGAAAGTAGGGTGAAGTTTCTAGACTCCTCAAAATAATTTCAAGGGGATCAAACAATTCAAAAACAAACATGTCAAAATATTTTTTTTCAAAGCGAATTTGTGCTGCTTTATTCCAACACTAAACCATATGTCCTAGAGGCAAGTATTAACAACAACTTTGATTTTGAAGTACTGATGTACATGCTTAATATTTTGAAATATAAGTGACAATGTTAATGTGATAAATACACCTTTCTGTGATTTTCTTACTAGAAAGTTGTGGATAATGTTGGTAAACAAGTGGTAGATGCTGATATTTGTAGTGGGAGAAGTACTAGGATTTAGTTAGAGTTTGAGAAAATGAGAAGTAACTTCTGGTTTATCCATTCCTCTGTGGAATGATTCTCCAAGGAACAAGATAAAACTCCCACCCACTCAGAGGAGAAAGGGACAAGTGGGGGGGGAAGGATTGTGGGAGGGGGTGACCAGGAGGGGGGCAGTGAGCAAGATGTAAAGTGAATTAGTAAAACAAGGAAAGAAAGAAAGAAAGAAAGAAAGAAAGAAAGAAAGAAAGAAAGAAAGAAAGAAAGAAAGAAAGAAAGAAAGAACTCCTGCTGTAAAGTTCTGTGTTATTGGAGCCATGTCAGAATCCCAGAGAAAACAACTCAAGCAGCACTACCAGGGGATTATATTTGCTCAGTAAAACATGTACCTCTAAGGTCAGACTTGTCAGCTAGATGGCAGTCAGCATTCAATAGCTCTTGCATGGCACAGTGAGTGTAGTTAATTCATGTATTTCAAAATTCCCACTAGAGTCGACTTTAAATATCCATCATCAATAAAGAAATGAGTTTAAAAGGTAATGAGTCTAATAACCAGTCCAATTTAATTAACCTACAATGTAAACATGCATAAAATATTATATCATATTCCATAAGTACACAGTTATTATTTGTCAATAAAATAGTTATTTTCAGTGCAGCTTAGGTGAGAAGGGAGCGAATGCTTTCTGCACAAAGGCTTTAGATCTCTAACAGAGGTCTGAGTTTCCAATTCCGAGCAGTCTGAAGGATCTCTCTCTTTCTCTCTCTTCATACACACACACACACACACACACATCCTTTCTAGCCTCAGTGGAAACCAAGACTAGTGCTTGTACATACACACACATATATACATATGTGTATGTGTGTGTGTATATATATATATATATATATATACATATATGTACAAGCAGAGGTAGGCAAATGCACACACATGTATTTCCTATGTTGAAGAAGAGATACACCATGTAGTTATAAAAAGAAAGTGGGGAAGTTAACTATTTATCTGTATGACAGACAGAAGGGCAGATAGAAAGACAGACAGACACACACACTTAAAATATGTATGTGTGTGTGAATGTTCTATT
>JADRCC010566476.1:9000-20408 GCA_019843855.1 Hylomyscus alleni
ACACACACACACACACACACACACACACACACACACACACACACACTGAGGATTCTTGCATCCGCCTCTTACTATGAACTGCTAGCAAGGATTTGATACTGCTGTACCAGGGCTCATGCCAGCAAAGACTTGGCTGCCAGGTGCAGCTTTCCAACTCTCAGACATCCCCCCCTCCACAGGCCCCCACTGCACCTGCTCTTGAATGAGGCCAACTCCTAGCCAAGCCCAGGGCACAAGAAAGCTACACTAAGCTTTCGGATTTTCTTGTCTTCCTCAGAGATGCTTGGAGGGGAAGCAGAACTGTGAATCTTGGAAAAAAAAACCTGCTTTTGATAATGCAAATTTAGTCTTGGTTAATGCAGACAGACTGTCAACTTCAGCAGTCAGGAGAAGGGAGGGGGCTAACTCCTCATCTCAGAGACCAGTGAAGAATTTCAATAGAATGCTTCGACTTCCGAAATAAGATCATTCTAAGCAAGCAGAGACTTTCTACCTTCCCAGGCATCTGTGTAGCCCCCGTCCTCTGCAGGTATGTCTCTGGGTGTCATGAGGACTCCTTGGGTGGACCATGGTGTCCTGGGGGGCAGGGTGAGAGTCTTTGGGATTTGATGAAGTCCTTCCCCCAACCCTCTTTGGTCTAAGGGCATTTGGTGGTCTGTGCTGAGGGGATAGTTGGTACTGAGGTCTGAATGAGGGTTAGGAGGCCCTATTTCTTCCCTGGATGGTGTGTATTTGTGGGCTGGCCTCCAGCTGCCATTTCTGTAGCTGCTATGAGGAAGAAATGTGTGTGTCTGTTTAGTGTCTATGTGCACTTTTGCTGTGATTTGGAAAACTGTCCCGAGGTCAGATGATTCAGAGGCTCTAAGTCCTTTGTATTTCTTCTTGGTACCAGGGATGTTAACCATTTTACTAATGAGTTAAGTATAAAAATATCTATCATTTATTCAGGTCCAACTATTTTCTTGACAGTGGAGTATGTTTGTATCCTTTGGGCATATTCAGCAGGATCTCTTTGAAAATTCTCCCAATTTTCAGATAGAGAAACTAAGTCTCGGGTTCTGAGGAATGCAAATGCTTCAGACTATAGTCAGGAGACAGCCAGGACTTTCCCATTTTGCTGACAGAAGGCCAAGGGAGGGAATCTGTTCTGTTCTCACTCAGTTCCCCAGCTGCAGTGCCACTGTGGGTAATGACCCCCACCCTTCCTCTTGTCTTTAGGGCTGTGATGTTTCCTCTCTATATAGCATGCATTTATCCATTCCTACATGCTTGACTTGTTGATTATCTACATTCTGATCTGGCATTACCTCTTAGAGGTCAGAAATTCCATTGGTGGTGATGTTCGCCATAACCAGCCCTACACCTGGAACACCGTAAGTAACTGGTCCACTTTCGCTAGCAAGTAGGCGCTATGGTGATTGCCTGGGTTTAGGGTCTGAGAAATGACCCTAAATAAAATAAGACCCGTGAAGCTTGAGGAGAGAGAGCAGCACATGTTCTAGGAGAGGAAACAGCACATGCTGCAGTCTTAAGCCTAGCTAGGGAACACCAAAGACAAGGAATTGCCATGGCCATTCAAGGTGACCAGGGAGGGCATTAAAGGGAGTAAATTCAGATTCCATTAAACTCTGGAGGCCATTGTCAGAATACAGCTCTGACTCTTGGAGAGAGGACTGGCTGATAGAAGGCTTGTAGACTGAGAGAAAGTGAGATGAATCTTGATGCCGCTGTTGTTAAACCTGAGAGTAAGGGTACACTGGAAGGATTGTGGTCAGTATGTGAGTTTGAGTGTGGACACGAGTGGCCCCAGCAGTTCCCTATGAACTAAGGATGAGAGCTATAGGCATACAAGTGAAGATGCTCTGCAGTCTGTTGGCTCTGGTAGCAGTCTGGGGGAAAGTCTGAATGGACAGCTAGGCTGGAGGTGTACACTCCCTCTCCTCATGGGCTGGTATAGAAAACAGGGCTCTGGCTTTCTATCAAACACTGCTTCTACCATTCCATCTTCTAGGCAAGCAATGACCAGGTGTACTCACCAGACACAAGAGTACACAAGAACTCAGAAAGTCAGAAATGGGTGACCAGTGAGCAATGTACCAAGGCCAAGCTCCTAGTGGGTGGGGGCTGGAGAAGCATGAACATGTGCACTGACTTCTCTGTTCTGGCCTCCAGGGCATGCAGACCTTCCCAGCAGGGCTGGTTTAGCAGTGTGTCTCCTACCATATGCTACCTTGTTCCTTTATGAGTGAACAAAGGGAATTTTACCTACACCTTGGATAACTCAAGGAGAAATGAAGTACTGCACTGGGGAAGGATTCAAGAATGCCAAGGTCCTCTAGTCCTTTGGCAATGACAGAAAGTTCCCAAAACACCACTGGGACAGTGGTAGGGAGGACAAGCCCTTGGTAGCCACACAGCTAAGCAGCCTTCTTATGCTTAGCTAGTATAATTGAGGAATTGGACCTGGGCTGCGCTCTGATCCATCATAGCCCATATCTACCAGTAGGAGGCTACCTCTGTCACTGGTGGGGGAACTTCAACTACTAGAGGTGGTGTAGGAAGCACCTGCTCGGGTGGCCCTCACCTCCCCATGGTCCCTGCCTGAGATGAACCCTCCGCTGACACTGATAGTACCTCTTTCTCCTTTCATGACTGAGAGATAGGATGGGTATTCAGCATGTTTGCAGAGTTAGCATTGTGAGGACAGAGTCTCTTACCCAAAGATCTCATGTCCTCTCTCACAGAGAGATATTGCAAGGGAAAAGTTAGATTCTGTGTAATTTATTGTGTTTGTGGAGAGAACAGCAACAGAGATGAAGCTATTCTGTTTTACAGCTCCTGAGGCAGTCAATGTTAACTGCTTGGTGTATCTGTCCACACTATGATCCTTTCATAAAGAAACACACAAATATGTACATTTGCATATGTGCATATACTTGCTTTTTAAACATTAGTGCTAACTCGACTCCATTTTTCTCTATATTTTTGCTTTCTACTTAGCAGCCTATCACAGGCAACCATCAAGCATGCAGAGAGATCAGGCTCATGTTTTTAATAGCTGCATAATATTTAGCAGTCGGAGTGTATCTTAATTTAGTCAACCAGACATCTGGATTTCTTCCCACTTTTTCCTGCAACAATTAACACTGTGAAAAATATCCTTGCACACACGTTGTGGAAGAGCTGCACTTTTTGCTTACAGGGAGGTGTCCCTGAGGCTGAAAACGCCTGTTCAGCTTCTACTCTAAGCAATTTAGAGTGATTGAGTCACACCTGCAATTTGTGGACATACCTGCATTAGTCACCTCTTGTAAATGTCTTACTTAGTTCTGATCCCAGCTTCCCCCATGATTACGTTCAGGCTCCTGTAGCCTTGGGACAAGTCTTGTGTCAGCCACAGAAATAGTCAGTAGTTACTGACCTAGTATTCCATCAGGAGGCTGCAAAGGCCTCACCCTGCCTCCCTTTACCTACCTTTACAGCCTTTGCCCTGTTGATAAGCCCATCATCCTGGGAACCTCCTATGAGTAGATCCACCTTCACTGGCAGAGGCCTCTTCAGCCGTCTGGATGGAAGTTCACGTAGGTACTGGCCATCGACCACAGGGCCCCAATAGTGGAAAGGGCCACTCACAGCCAAGAGCTGCAGGGTGAGAATGAAGGCCATTACTTTCGTGCATTTTTACTTTCTCTTGAGAAAACTACAATCTCAGTGTTGGCTGTGCAGCTGAAGTTGACAATTGTAGCAAAGAACTAATGGCTCTGAACAGGGACAGAGACTAGAAAGGTCTCTGTGAAAAGAACTCTGCAAGATGAGGCCCAGTCTTTCTTTACCTCTGGAGCCCCATAATTCTGCCTCATAATGTCTGTTTTTGTAGAACTCTCACATTGCTTCATTTAGTCGAATCTAAAACATGAATGTTCATGTTCTATCTCCAGCTGGGCCCTAGTGGCAAGCAAGAGTCAAATGAACAGGACAGCAGGCAAGCAGGACATCCTGCGACAATGACAGTGGCTAGGTAGCAAATCCCCCCCTCAGCAAGGCTTAAACCCCAGGAGACCCTCCAGAGCCCCTAGCCTGAAGCAACAAGGGGTTCCTAGGAGGGACAGGAAGAAGAGGAAGGGCTTAAAGTCCTTGTCTGTAACAGGTGACACTAAACAGCATAGGTGAAGATCAGGACAAGACTTAGTTCACAGCTTCGGGTCTGGATTTGTTATGTGGATCAAGCCTGCTCATGCCTCCTTTACCAACATCAGGGGCAGCCAGTGACCCAGACTTAGCACAAGGTCCATACTGGTAGAAAGGATGCCCAGCTGTTGATCTAAGGGTCTGTGACCTGACCTTGTACCTCTATGGTCCCACACTTCTCAAGTTATATTTCATTTCATCTCTCAACTCTGTCTCCATTATGGGTTCCACTTTGTACATAAGACTTCCAAATGTCAGGGAAACATGTTTTTCATTAGTAGTCTTGGATGTTCCTTTGTAACCTGTAGCTCCTGCAAGGACTGGGACTCAGGAGACAAATTTATCTTTAGTTGGCCTTGCACTGGGTGAGTAGCTTGGTGGAGACAATCATCACATCTCCTTGTCAGGCCTGGCCCTTACATTTTAAAGACAAGAGATTGTCCCTCCCCAACCTGTACATCAGCACCCACCTTGGTCTGAGCATCACTGAGAATGTTGGCAGGCTTCTGGCGGAGGCATGATACCATTTCCTGGTTGGATGAGGTAGGGCATCCAACCTCCTTTGCCAAGGCAACAGCTTGCTGTTGGGCCCTATCTGGGCTGATAATTGCAGCTGGGGATAGTGCGGAGCCTCCCTGGAAAAGAAAGAGCAGAGGTAGGGCTGACAGTCTGTACAGCTTTGACTGCTGCTTAGGACCCTCAGGTCTTAGCAGAGTTCTGTAGTTTCTTCCATATGTAGACACGTGAGATCCTTTGATATCCAGTATGTATGAATGTCAGGGTTGACCTACATGGAACAGAATACTTGTGTAAACTTGAACAGGTCAGAGCAAAACTTGCTTCCCTTATCTGTGAAGTGAGGGTGCCAGTCTCGCTGTGCAGCTAAAGAAGTATAATGAGGTCAAGGGTGATAGTCCTGCAAACAGACTGGAAAAGCTTCTGGTAAAAGCACTATGCAAGATACAGCTACTCCTTTCCAGGGAGCTCCTTATGTAGCAAGCTTTTCTGATTCTAAGAATGTGAACATAGAGGCCCCCTGGAAGACACCATCATCCCAGGTTACAAAGGTAAAGAGAGGTTGGTGCCTGGTCAGACATACAACCAGACAGGGAGCGCCTGGAGCTCAGCAGTCCTGTCACTCAACCTCTACAGGTTACTTCACATGAGTCTGAGGACTGTACACTTGGTATTATTTCTGCAGCACAAGTGGCCAACTTTCCTGAGAAGCCCATTGTTAATAGGAGGCACACCAGGGGCCTGAGCACAATGGACAAGCACTCAGCCACAGTGGGGCAGACTCTCACATATACCTGGGAGGCTTCTGATGGGAGAGTGTTATATCTATCCCATATTGATGTCTGGTTGTTAGTCCTTAGAGGGACCTGTGACCAGAGCCTGAGGCCAAGCAAGCAGTGGGAAGCCTATCTGAGGAACAGGAAAGTAGACAGGCTGGGCAGGAGGAGGGCTGAGAAGCTGGTAGCTATATATAACCTGATGACCAAAGCCCTTTCCAGCATCTCTGAATGGTACAGATAAGGACAGAGAGCCTGGGCTGCAGACACAAGATAGTGTAAGGCAGCATAAGGGGGTTTTGTCTTTTACTGTGTTCTATATACCAAAATCAGCTAGCTGGTGCGTCCTGCAAGATGTGCAAGACAGACTCCTCTAAGCATCAGCATCTACAAAAAAGGGAGGATCCGCTAGGCTCCTCATGAGAATCAACAGAGGTGCAGGTCAAACTTGCAGCCAACTGGGGCCTGGAGTGCAGGGACCTTGGTAATGAACCACAGTGGGTGACTTATCGTGTGTGTAAGTTTTGCATCCTTGATTTATTTACACCCAAGTGGCCAGCTGTTTTTGAAAAGCCACCTGCTATGTTCTTGTAACAGAACGGTGCTCACATTGGAGGGATTCATCCTGCAGCAGAGCATTCTGTGCTGCTAAGTGCTGGGGTAGGGTGGTAGCAAGTGGCCCCAGCAGGGGTTGTCAACCTTCCTACAGCACTGGTTCTCAACCTTCTTAATGCTTCAACCCCTTAATACAGCTCCTCTTGTTGTGGTCACCCCCAACTATAAAATTATTGTTACTGCTACTTCATAACTGTAATTTTGCTACTGTTATGCATAGTAATGTAAATACCTGTTATGTAGCTGTTTTTAGGCAACCCCTGTGAAAGGCTTGTTGGATTGCTCCTCTTCCCCGCCAAAGGTCATGATCCACAGATTGAGAACCAGTGGTCTATAGAAATGCCCGAGGACGTGAGGATTTCAGGGTGGGTCTCTGATGTTTTCAATATTTCTGCTAGCTATAAATAGCTGGAGTTCTTGATATGCGGAGGAAGTGGGTTAAGGCGTGGGTTTCACTGACACTTTAAGATAGCTTAGAGAACTTTCCTCTCTTTTTGTTGTGATCAGTCTTTCTGAAACCTTGTTCTTTGTGGAAAATCTGCAGTTAAACAGGCTGTCCTCATCTGGGGGCATTTGTTAAGATTTACAGCTGGTGGTCCTTGGACAGAGCCTGGAAAAAAAGCCTGAGCTTAGAGGAAAGGGAGCAGACCAGAATTCCAACTCTGTCACTCGGATGGTGTCATTCAGAAATTGGGACTTCAGTGTGACCAAGAAGACTCCCTCTCAGACCATCCTTGAAGAAGTTGTTATCTGGCAAGGCAACAGAGGCATGTGTGAGTGTGTGTGTGTGCAACTATCTTGCTACCCTAGGTGTGCTCTGGTGGCCTTGACTTAGGGTCAATGTTCTTATGCAGGAAGAGAGTCCCGAGAGGCCTGCTCTATCTCCTTCTTATGCCTTAGTTCCCCTTTACTTATATCCTTGCTATGAGGTAGAAACTTCGCAGGGAAGGAAAAGCTGGGGAACCCACACCCACGTCCTTACCAGACAGCACCAGGCTTGCATGGGTTGTGGCAGCCTTAGCTCAGAGACAGACAAAAAGCAGAAGAGTGTAGGCAGCACTTCTGTGCATTATATTCAGAACAGCCCGTGAATCCTCACTCTAGAGATATCAGGAAGTTGGTAGAATTGAAGTTGTGTACCCCACATCTCACGGCTAGGCAGGGACAAACATGAGGTACATCTCAGGCAGCCACCTACAGCTCCACATTCCACCCACTACACATTAGCAAGCTTGTCTGTGAGAAGCAGGGCCAACACCCAGTAGGAGGGCCCTGCCTTAGAAACAGAAAGACTCCGGTTTTGGTTCCAGTGTGGCCTGCTATTTTGGCAGTTCCTGTCTTTGCATGGAAAGGGCTCTGTGATCAACCATTCTAAAGAAGATACAAGACAATGATGCAAAATTTTCCTACTGTAATCAGCATGCAGCGAATGTGAATGCTAATTATCACCAGGAGTGGTATTCCCACAATGCAATGTGTGATCCAGCTTCCTGCTGAGAGGAAGCAGATATGTGACTCTACAGCACTGTAACACCCTGAGGAGCACTGCCAGCTCCAACTGAGTTGCAGACTCCATTTGCTATTCAAGAAGGATCCACCTAAAAGTATTTTGAGTCTGATTTTGTTTAAAGAGTCTTATATCCTCAAGTTGTGGAAGAGATACAAGGTTTTCTGTGCTTACCATTCTACACACGAGAGTGATCCCCTGCTATTGGGGATCAGGAAAAAGGCTAGAATTCTTATGCATTGAATACTCCAGGGAGTGGGTGCAGAACACCCGTATGCCTGGAAAACTGCAGAGAGGCAGGAGTTGAAGAGGACCTTGACAAAATGAGTGGAAAGGGTCACTGGCAGATAACTACTCCTGCGGAGTGTCAAGGATGGCAGATAGGTTGAGAATGTTGAAGAAGAAAATGGAGTCTAAAGATCCCAGCATCCCTGTAAAGAACTATATATGTGTTAAAGCAAGGAGCCAACACACAGAATGAATAGGGATGTAAGTGGGTTTTCTAGGAGGAGGAGAGGACTCTGCATAGGAGATGCTGAAAAGTAAGATCAGAAGACAAGTCAATGACAGCCAGGTAAAAGGGGTCACCATGAGCAAATGAGTCCTATTGTGTGGGGTAGGCTTCTATAGCTACAGGAAGTCCTCCAGGATTTTGGACAGACTTTTGTAAGTGTTTAGGAAAATCACTGCTTACATCTGTACATGGTCACACTGAAATGGCTTAAACACACAGCAGACCTTTGAGCAATGACTGAATATGAGTGCCCTAGGGATGTGGGCTGCCGAAGGTAGAGCAGTGAAGTGATTTTTCCAACACTGGCTAGAGCCGTATGTAAGATAGCCTATAGACAAGTAGGGTAGAAGTGAACTGGGACAAAGAACAGGATTTGGCTTTATCCTCTTAGAACTGGAGGAGCTGGAGGAGCTGGAAGAGCTGGAGGAGCTGGAGGAGCTGGAGGAGCTGGAGTATCTGGAGGAGCTGGAGGAGCTAGAGGAGATGGAGGAGATAGAGGGAGCATCTGAGGCAGGAACCCAGCCCAGGCTCCTGGGTGGTCCAGGGATCAGAGCCAGAAAGCATGTATATACTGCTCCATATCCTACTTTTCCTGGAAAAGCACCCAAGCCTGAGCCTGTCACTGAGTTCCATGGACACTGGAATCAGAGCATGCTTTTGAGAGGCAAGGAGGACCTGGAGATAGACCTAGAAACTGCAGCAAATAGACTTTCAAAATAGTTCCTATCCAAATCTGTGCTAACGTTCTCTTGTATGTCTTTAATTCAGAGTCATCTCTTTGTTTGATCCCTGGGATCATGAGTCTTACTAAAGTTTACAGCATTTCAATTTTAGCAAAATCTTAACATGAGTTTTGACAATAGTTAACATAACTTCCATCTTGAAACTATAATTTACGAAGTTATAGATCACTTCTCTTTTCTTCTTCTTTGGAATCATCACTCTTGGTTTTACTTAGGCTATGGAACTTGGGTGGGTAGAGTGAAGGTGTGGCTTGCTATTGCTCAGGGTCCTTTGCCAGTTAGATGGTAGTGATCTACTGTGGTCCTCCTAAGAGGCACAGAGTGGTAGTTGATGCAAGCCAAAACCAAGGACATGTTTGTAAGTAGAATTTGAAGGTGACTAAGTGTATGTGTACATGTGTGTATACGAATGAATATATTCACATGGAAAGTGGAAGGCATTCAGCCTTCATAAGCAGCCTCTTAAGAGCCAGGGCATTAATTTATATACATTTTTATTCTGTGATCGCTGCAACAACCCTCTGCATATTAGCAACACCTACTCACTTTACAGACTGGGAGAACACAGTCCAGAAGGAGGAGGTGAGGTGGATGAGATCTTGAGACTTGTAATAGCAGCCCAAGTTAGAAAGATTTTAGCTTTCTCATGATCTACCACCTCCTACTAAGAACAGCCCCACCTTAGCACATGGCTTCGTGAATTCTCATTCTCATTATGAATGGCTGACTGGTGGCAGCCAATAAGAAAGAGGCTTACAAGGGTTGTCAGAGAGCAGGGAGATGACATGTGATTTTTCTTCCCCTGTGTCAATCAGGAGTGCATGACGGAGGCCAGACTTACCTGGGGCTCTGTAAAGAAGATTCATGACTGCAGACTGGGGAGGACACTGTCCTGTGAAGTCTCTGGGCAAACATTTACAACCTCTCTGCCTTCTGCTCAGTTCCATTAGCTACAGAACCTATTCTAAATACCCTAGACCCTTCTTAGAAAAGAAGAAAATTCTGCTTATTTTGATGTTCTTCTGTATATGGAATACTTCATCCCTAGAATTTCCATAGATTCAAGAAGAGCATCAAAGATGTTTAATAGTTTTCTGGTACCAAGAAGAAGAGGCTGAGACCCAAGAATTCTGATTCCAGTGTGCTTTTCCATGACAACGCACTGCTCCAGTAGATGGCAGGATCCAGGTGAGATTCATAGACAGCTTGTTCCAACTCTTTACCTTATTACCTGTCCTCACTGCAAGACTGCATAAATATTTCAACTTTGCCAGGTCCCAGGGCCCTCCTACCCACTCAAAAAGGGCCAGATGTAGAGTTTCACCAGCTCCTTGTAATTTCAACAGTGTCATTGTCTCCATGAACTGTCATTGCAATTGCAATTAGAAAGTCACTTAGGCCATATTTTAAAAACTGATTCCACCCTATGGTGTGAATGATCCTTGCTGTGAGACAGCAGTGATTTGCACTTGTCACATGAGTTAAACTACAAGTAAATGGTATGGCTATTGATGTCTACTTCACAGAGAAGCAAGTGGTGAGATGGAACAAAAAACCATAGGAGTAGGGTCTGGGTGAGAGGACAGGCTCTAACAGAAACCTCAAAGACCCCAATGACCCCTTCTTGGATGTTTCTTTTGTTTGGACATAGAAAAGATTAGTGTGGGCTTTGCCCCTCTGGAATAGGATTTGCACCTATTTCATTTCCTCCATGTTTCAAAGACTTGACAAAACACCTTTTGCCATCTTTTAAACATGTCATGCTTAATTGGCTCCATCATCTTCTGACTGTCAGAATCCATTTAAGTGCATAGCAGTTAAAAATTACTGACTTCCCAGACCAAGGTGTCACACTTGAAAAATGCCACCACCATAATGATAGCTGAGGTGGGATCTGCACCCCATTGTAAAGAGGACTTAAAGTACAGCCCCAGAGCCTGCCTCCACTGCTGCCAAAGAGCACTTTCTCCACACGCATGGTCCTACACAGCTCTTCATAGCCCTTCACAGCTGACTTCAAAACAAGAGTTTCAAAGGGTCCTTCCTGCTTCTCCCTGCCATTCATTCCTGAGACCAGTCATCCAGCAGTCCCTGAGACTATGGGGAGAAGGGGACAGCTGGGTCAATGGGTGGCAGGGGAGAGGCTAAACTGTGGTTTAACACTTTCTGTCACTGTTCAGTTTTTAATATTTTTCTAGGAAAGCCTAGCCTCATGTCATTTATGGGTAGCTTTGTAGAAGACACACATTTTCTTTTTTCTTCTTCTTTTTAAATTAGATATTTTCTTTATTTACATTTCAAATGATACCTCCTTTCCCAGTTTCCCCTCCGAGAGAAAAAATATCCTGTTCCCTCCCCCATCCCCCTGTTCACCAATCCACCTTCTCCTGCTTCCTGGCCCTGGCATCCTTCTACACTGGGACATAGAGCCTTCACAGGACCAAGGGCCTCTCCTCTCATTGATGATCAACTAGGCCATCCTCTACTACATATGCTGCTGGAGCCATGAGTCCCACCATGTGTCCTCTTTGGTTGGTGATTTAGTCCCT
>JADRCC010566477.1:0-14105 GCA_019843855.1 Hylomyscus alleni
TTTGCCTACATTGTTTGGGATCAAAAGTGTGTACTAAAGGTGTGTCTGTATTCCAACCTGACAGATTAAAGTTGTGTGCTAAGGTTTGAGCCACACCACAACTAGAAGATTTTTTTTTTCAGTGAATAACACAATCTTAGGGGTTCATAGTATGATCAAGTATTCTGCACCATAATGTGATAGATCCAAACAAGCATTTAAAAATCCATGGAAGAGAGCTCCAGATATTATACTAAGAAGTAGTTAAACAAAAAGTGAGAACTTTATACTAAGATTCATGAAAAATGTCTAAGGCAGTGGTTCTCAACCTGTGGGTCACGACCCCTTTGACAAATTTGTACCTTCAAAAAATATTTACATTACAACTCATCACAGTCACAAACCTAGAGCTATTAAGTAGAAAAAAAATAACTTTATGGTTGGGGTCACCACAACATGGGGAACTGTATTAAAGGAAGGTTGAGATGCAGTGGTCTGGAGAAAGTGGTATATTTAAGCTTTAATTCTGAACCTAGTACAACCTGGAAATCTCAAGATGAGAGAACCTCAGTGAGGGATTTTCTCCATTGGGCTAGCCTGTGCTCATGCCTGTAAAGGGTTGTCTTAATTGGTAATCTATGTACAAAAAACTAACCTACAGTGATCTTATAATACCAAAGCAGCATGGTGAGGCTTTGGGTCCTGGATGGTCTAAAGAGAGCTAGCTGAATACTAGGGTAGCAGCCCACATAGGCACACTTATTTATCTCCTGGACTGTATAAAAGTAGACAGAGCTAGATGAATAGTCGGCAAGTAGTCAACATAGTTACCTTCATTTCTCTCCACCCTTGAAGGTGGATGTGGTGGATTACACTGATTGACAAGATCCCAATGAGCTGTCTCCTAAACTGTGGGTAAAAGAAACCTTCCTCCTCCAAGTTGCTTTTGGTCATGGTATTTTATCACAACAATAGAAATGACAGCAGGAGAGAAACAATAGAGAGGGGTCACTGGTCACAAGGGAAATGGAGAAGAGCTTGCACAGGAATCTATCACTGTTAGAACACTGTTTCTCCAAAGTCGAGGTTTCTTGGTGGTTTTCACAATTCCTGTAACTCCATGAACATGGTCATGTTTACAAAAGTCAAGAACACTGTTATATTCCTTCCAAAATTGTATAGTACTCAGACCTGAAATTTGTCAAGTCAGAATATGATCATCACCTACACTTTGACCCTACAAACTTTGATGATATTGTTCACTTGATTTGATTAGATTTGTTGAGGACATTATGTTAAATTCCCACATTTGTTATTATCAAATACATATTTACTACTACATGTGGAAATAATTATTTTTAAAGGAATATAAGAATTTTGCTGAAAGATTTACACTTTGTAACTTTCTCAAAAATTAGAATTCTAAATTATTAATTTATCAGTCTTATTTCAAATGTAAATGATTTGAATTGCTTAATATACTTATTCTCTAAGAAATTCACATTTCATCTTATCCTAGATACTGTCGTCTTTCTTGTTTTCTCCAGTATTGTTGTCAGTAAAGGACAGAGTTATTCTTATTTGATATTGATTGTCTTTTTTTGCTTGCCTACCAGTGGATGTTATTGTAATCCCCAAATGAGTACAATTTTAGAAAAACATTCCTGAAACAAACCTGCCTTCCAAAGATTTAAAAATATTTGAGCAAGTTAACTATTTTCGAGTGTTTCTAAAAATAGCAAATGAGTGAACTATATCAGCCTAAGACATATTTCTTGGTTGTTTGAAGATATAGCCATGAGCGTACAAGAATGATGTGCAGGGGATAAGTCCCAGCCCTGATAAAAGTGACAGTTGAGTTGAAGAGGCAGACACAAAGGGAACAGCATACAAGGTGTAGCTCTGCTAGGTGTTCAGTATGAATTGGCACCAATGTTAGTGTTAGCACTACTTGAAATTCTTTTGGTATCTAATTGTACCACCTAGTGAGCCTGTGTATCTAGACAATGATGGAAGAAGCTCATTTCAGTTATAGGACTTCACTTTAGCTCAGGAACAGAGGAAAGAGATAGAAGATACCAGAAGACTTCAACAAATGTAATATCATCCCATAAAAATGTGAGGTAGGAAGAAACAAATGGAGAAATTTAAGGGAGAGACTGGAGTTATTATGGAGTCTTCTTATGCCCTGTCAGAGTATGCACTTTCTGAAAGGAGCCCTGGCTAGAACACGACTGGTAGAGGATTGCTGCCGTGAAACTGGAACCAGGAAAACCAACTCTTAGTTATGAGGTGATAAATTAGGATAATGAAATGTGGGATCACGGAAGAAATGAATAATGACGTGGGTGACATGGCCCAGTGGAACACTGGCTGCTCTACCAGAGGTACTGAGTTCACTTCCCAGCAACACCATGGAGTCTCACCGAGCCATCTATAAAGGGTTCTGATGCCCTCTTCTCACTGATAGGTTTACACATGCATACAGAGTACACCTATATTAAAAATCAACCAATGAATCAATCAATCAGTCAATAGATTTAAAAGGTTAACAAAAAAAGGAAATGAACAAAAGTTTCAAAATACTCAGTGGGGAAATAACCAAAGAAAGTCAAAAGAGATAGAAAATGATCCTAAGTTTTGACACCAATGAAAGAAAGAAAAGAGGCAAAGCTAGGCAAGAAGGAGTTTCAGACTGCAGGATTTTCCAAGAAAAGCTTTTCCTAGACCTAATGACTCTCCAAACCAAAATCATCTGTTCCAAGTTAATGAGTGTCGTCAGTGAGAAACACAGCATTGGTAAGATGTGGTGGTGAATCCAGGAAAGTTGACTGTTGGTCTAATGAGCATTAAGATTGTCGGTTGGATATGCACATATCACAGATCTGAGAAGTGTTTGCCCACTGCTGTTCTAAGGATTGAAAACAGCATGCAAGCAGGTATCAAAACACTCAGGGAAATTCTTCCATTGACTTCATGTGGAGGAGGAAGATAAACAGAAGACAGAATGAATCTCAAGTTTCTGGGCAGTTTAACATAAGGCAGCATAGTGGGTGAAGGGAAAATAATAAACAATCAATTGAAGAACTTATGAAATAAAGAAAAAGTAAATATTTCTTAGCTTGGAAGATTTATATCAGGCAGTTATTTATTTTTTTTTTACAAAAAAAATCATTTTATCTATGTAATCATTCTTTCCTGAAAAACTAAACAAAATAATTTCTTGTTTCAGATAAAAATAAATTTAGAAGTATTTTGTATCTGATTAAACTATATCTATAAAGTTAAAGAAGGTATGTTCTTCCTTTAGCCTGTTCCCCAAGTATCTAATTTCTGTCACGGTGAAACAGCAGAAAGAACACTCATGAGAATGGGTAATAAACTGTTTGACACAAGTGGATTTTTTGTAAACACAAAAATGTGGTCTTGGAGTTGTTCAAACTGCCTTGTTTCCCAAGAGAGATAGTTGTGTTATTTGTGAAACATGGGATAATAATTAATCAGATCCCTCATAGTCAGACATACGTATTAAACTTCACATTAAATGTATTGAATGTGGGACCAAGATGGCTTGGGTGCTAAAAGCTCTTGATGTACAAGCGTGCTGACCTTGAGTTGGAGCTTTAGCAACCATGTTAAGATGCACAACGAAAACTGACTATTTCAGGTCTTTGGTGTTTACATCTGTACACATTCACCATAATAGTAATAAATTCATGAATTAAAATATACCAAATCCATTTTTGGAGCCATGCTTAGGGTTGCTCATAGATATTTATAGCCATAAATATGTGATTTATTATATATACCGACATTGTTTTAATACTAATACAATCAATAGAATAAATGTCCAACATTATTCAACTTAATAATTATCTTGTTTGGGTTATAAAGATTGTTCATTGGTATTCTTTTAACATGTTGTTTATGTGTATTCTTTTTTTCTTTCTTTTTAACTAACCATCAGAACTGTGGACTGTTGGCATTTCTAGCAGGTGTCAGCATTTATATTAGATGGAATTGTCTCCTGTGTGGGGCCCTTACCTTAGGAGTAATAAATGTATGTGAAACCCATAATCATTGGGAAGCATGAAGAGAATGCATTCTGAAGTATTCTGTCATTTCAGGCAACGTTTCTCACAGCTATGGCTTCATCATGGTGTGTGTGTGTGTGTGTGTGTGTGTGTGTGTGTGTGTGTGTGTGTGTGTGTTACAGATATAAATGCTCATGATAGATCAAAATAAGTATCAAGAGTTCACAGAAGAATATTCAGGGTAACGGGCTAAGAAGTAATTCAAACACAGAGTGAAAACTTACACTAAAATACTTTGAAGAATGGCTAGAGAAAGCAGTATATTTAAGCTTTAATTATGAACCCAATAAACCTGGAATCCTCTAGGGGAGAGAGTCTAGATGAGGGATTTTCTCCACTGGATTGACCTGTGGGCATGTCGGTAAAGTATTGTCTTGATTGCTAATTTATATAGAAAGACCTGACCTACTTGTGGTAACAAAATGAGGTAACAAAATGCTATTATTAGTAGAGGAATGCAAAAGTCTTGTGTGTAGTTTTGTTGATTTAGAATAGTTCTGAAATCCAAATGGTTACTAGTGAAAGATCTTATTGGCACAGAGGACAACAACCTCTGTTTCCTACTGTGGCCCTTTCTTCCTTTATAAATTATATAGTGGAATTGTACATGAAGATGTTTAGGTTCCCTGTGGAGTGGCTAGCAGTTTCATTAAAATGAGAAATCAAAACAAAACAAAACAGAAACTTGACATTTTTCTCCAGGGAAATGTATTTGTTTCTTTGACTGGAAGATAAGCCCTAAGGAAAAAAAGCCTTTTAGGTTGGGTACTTAAGTCTTGGGCTGAATCCCAACCCAAGCTGTTGATTATTTTATTATCTAGTCTATGACATCTGCAGGCATTGGAGGGATTTGGTGCCCAGATATACATGAAAACAAAACACTCATATACATAAAAGGAAAATCAGTAAATCAAAAAATGAATAGAATATCATATATTTTGATCATATTCTCCACCTTCCTTGAGCCCTTCCAGATCTTTCCCACCTCCCTACACACCAACTTCATATTCTCTCTTTCTCTCTCTCTCTCTATAAAAGAACACAAAAACTAAAACTAATTTAAACCAATAAAACAAAAACTATCAAAGCAAAGCAAAAGAGATCAAAAATCACTCAACCTCATCATAGAAACTTCTTGCGATAGATTATAACGAACCCAGAGACCCATGACTGGACAATGTACTGAGAGTGAGAGACTTTGGAGCAGTCAGCCCTAAATGAGATGTCTTTATCTATCCCTTCCCCACAAGGCTCAGGGAACTATGGGCAAAGGAAACAAAATGATTGTAAAGACCAGGGGAGGAGGAAGAGTCCAAGGAAACAGCACCACCCAGACACAACAGAGCTGATGCACATATGAACTCAAGAGACCATGACAGTACTCACTGGACCTTTGCAGGTTCAGATCAGCCAGAAACACAATGCAAGGGGATACTTCTAAAGAAGAAGCCATTTGCAATTGATTCCTTCTGGGAAAGGGAAAACCAGTTTTCTACAATAGAGTGTCATTGAGTATAACAGCCACATTCCAGGGTAGGCACCACACTCAGGAGGAGTTCATCTTAAAATTAAATTCATCTTAAAACAAAACAAATAAAGCAAAACAAAACAAATAACAACAACAGAAACTTACATAAGGAACTGTAGTGTGGACCATTTCCTTCACATTGATTGGGGTTTTATAAGCTTTCTGTCCAGAGAAATGGACACAGAAGCTATTTTTCAGGAAGTAACATTGTATATATTTTTTTAATTTTTTGGAGGAAAGGGTTTATTTCAGCTGATAGGTTACAAGCCATCACTGAGGTAATTCAGGGCAAGAATTGAAGCAGGAACTTACAGGCAGACTTGCCTACCATTCTACATAGCATTACTTCTGATTGAAGAACTCATACATGGCCAAAGAAAGATAGCAGGAATAACCAAGAATTCTGCATTCTTACTGGTTCATAGACACATTTCTATTCTTCTACCTTTCTCATACAGTTCAGGACTACTTATACACAATGGGCTGGGTCCTCCTATAAAATTAACAATCAAGATATATGACCTGAGGTGGGTGGTGGTGGTGCATGCCTTTAATCCCAGCACTTGGGAGGCACTTCTGAGTTCGAGGCCAGCCTGGTCTACAGAGTGAGTTCCAGGACAGCCAGGGATATACAGAGAAACCCTTTGTCTCAAAACAAAAACAAAAACAAAAACAAAAAAAACAAACAAATAAACAAAAAGATATATGCCCTGACCTAGACATGTCCACAGCTCAATCAAACCTACAAAATTCCTCAACTGAGGCTCTACTCAGGTTAACTTTAAGCTGTACTAATTTGACAGATAGAGCTAACCAAGACTATTGTTAAATATACTCTGAAATATCAAGTACATTCATAGTGTAATACAATGATCACCATTATCTGTATCAAGATACTGCCCACTATCCCAACAGATCTATTTTATCTTAGTTTCATTATTTTTTGAAACATGGTGTCCTATAGCCCAGGATAGTTCAGAATGTAATATGTACGTAAGAAGAGCAATTGTTGCAATCCTAGTATTTGGAAAACGGAGGCAAGAAGAACAGGAAGAAATATTATGTGCTAACACGGACTCAGTGAAAGAATCTCCCAAAGGCGGAGCCCTAAATTCAATTGGGTTATGCCTTTCATACTTTTTTTTTTTTTTTACTTCTTTGTGTCTTGTATATAGTAATATATGGATTTATTTTTATTTTTTTTTTGAACTACTGGGCTTGGTTATTTTATAGATAGACTCTAAAGGGAGATCAGGAAGGTGCTTGTAACAGGAGCATGCCCATGCAAGGACACTGACTAGAACACATGATTGGTTGTTTCTCCCTCTTTTTGCCACAGGGAAGCAGGCCTCTTTGTGATAGCAGTCCCTGGTAATGCTGTTGTAGCTTAGGAGAAAAGCAGTAATCATCCATCAGCAGCCTTGTTTTAAACAAGGAACAAACAAATGTCTCTTTTTTTTCTCTCTCTCTCTAGGAAGGGGGAGAAAAAAGCAGGAGAAGGAGCACTAAAAGACTTTTTATTTGGGCAAGAAAAATAATGTCACTCTGTTGAGCGCATGCAAAATCTCCTGCTTGGTATGCGATTAGAAAAATCAGAAGTTAGAACAGGGAGTATTCAGCACACTTGAGTCAATAGTCATCAGGGTGCCATTTATTCTTGTATTGAAGTGATGTTAGAGATCTTCCAATGATTCAGAGTGTATGTGTTTTTTTCTCTGGGTCTTCAAGTGAATCTTAGTTGAAGATTGCTGATTTTATATTAGAGACCTGAAGCCAGCTGTCAACTCCCATCATTTGGCAGTCATGGTGGTGCTCAGAATGACCTGGAAGGTCCCTTCACCAAGTATTTGAATGTCCTGTGGCTCTTTCTTCCCATAACACTAGAAAAAAATCCAGACCCTCATGTCTATACTCTTTTGGTTCTATCCACTGCTCTGTGTATAATCTTGTTCCATATTCCTGTAGGGCATACTGGATTCACTCCAGTTTTATCATGTATTGAGTCTTTTGATTGGCCTCAGAGTCTGAAACTAGATTTAGTGTGAGAAGGGCCTTGTGTATAATACATTGTAGGGACTGAACTTGACTTTGATTTTGTTGTGTTTCTAACTGGATTGGGGCAATGATTTATGTGTTTACGATGTTTCCTGGCAATGCTTTGCTATGATCTATTTAACAGTTTGGTCAGTCTTTTCTAATTTGCCTAAAGACTTGAGTGTCTAAGCAGAATGCAGGTAATACTTCATGTCTAGGGACCTATGTATAGATTGTATCACATATAATGTGATGGACATTAAAGGGTGGTCTCTTGTCACTCAGAAATGAGTGATGGAGGTCAGATCTTAGTATAGTTTCCTTTGGGGGGAGTTTTGCCACTTCAGTGGCTGTTACAGTCCTCCTCGAGAAAACTTCTACCTATCTAGTAAAGGTAGCCACAAACACCAACATAATTGAAACTGACCCTGGAAGCAGCATGAGTGCAGTCTCTTACCACCCGCCTAGATTAGTGCTTCTCTTCTGGAATAGTTCAGAGGGTAGGGGATAAAGATGCTCACTGTTGGTATGAACACCAAGTGCAAGCCTAACATGCCGTCTTTACTATGGTGGTTAGTCCCTGTTCTAGGAACAGTTAAATTGTCTTTTCTCAAATGACATCCATCCCTTCTCATGTGGAATGAGTCAGAGATTCCTCTTATTTTTTCCCCTGCAGGGCTTGATAATGCTATTTTATTTCCTACATAGATCTATATCTTCTTTTGGTTGACTCCTTATTCTAAAATCTATTTTTTATCTAGAAGTATATACTTTTGTATTCATTTTCTATCTTTAAGGAGAATGATGCTAACTACCAAGGGTCTATAAGGTTGACTTTATTGCCTCTCTTTCTCCTAGCCTATTTACTTGGGCACCATCATACATGTCCTTCTGAAAGTCCTGTAGTGAGGAGACTGATAATTGATAGGGAAGTTCAACAGACTTATAGTCTCTTCAGTGTGCAGTGGGCACATTAGTGCCTATTAATAGACTTCTCCTTTTTTAGATGATTGCACAGGTATGTAAAATCTTTAAGGTATACTTACATACAATCAATGTAGATACAAACACTTTTCTTTTTCCTCAGAATGAGTTCCCTCTTTATGGGTATTAGTTTAGGTTTTGGGGCTGAGAAGGAAGAGGTTTTATGTGGAAATCTTAATTAGTGTACTCTGGTTGATCAACGCAATACTGCTTTACACACTCTACTTAGAAGAAAACATCTCCCATAAGTAAACCACAACTGTTGTGGATTATCTGGAGCTGAAAACTCCAGAGGGATGAGCCAGGAATCAGTATTTCTCCAAGTCTCATCTTCAGTTCCTGAGTCCAGGTCCCTGCTTGAGTTCCTGCCCTGAAATGCCCTCAGTGATGGACTGTGATTTAGACATCTAAACCAAATAAGCCTCTCTTCCTCCAGTGTTGCTTTTGGTTAGTGTTTCTCACAATGAGAGAAAAAGGCAAAAATGAAATTGTTACAGGTTCATACGATATTTTGCTAGTCTGCTTCAAGTTAACTGTAGTTATCCCTTTCATTCTAATAAAGCCTTACATGATGAGGTATGAAGGCTCTAATGGTTGCCCCAAACATGGCTTAGAAACTTCTTCAACTTGCATTGCTGTGCCTGCCTGAACTCCTGAACAGGGACACCATACTGATGTTATGACATCTAATCGATTTAAAAAAAAAAAAAAGACTACAAGTCTCACTCCTGAGTGTAAAAGGCAAGGAAAACACTTACTTTTATGCTACATATAACAAGATATTTTAGAAATTGGGCATGCCCAGTGTATGTGCTTCTATGAGAGCCAACTTTATTGATTACAATATTGTTCCCACTGTGTATCCTGGCAAAGAACTTCAATAGCCTCATAGAGAGATTTTAATTTTAATCTGAAGTTCCTTTAAGAGATTTAAAGAAGTTCCCTGTGAAAATAATCTGTGTCTGCAAAAGCTGTTTGACTGATTGGAACTTCAGTAATAATTACACTGTTGCAGGTCTGGAGCCCTGTTATAATTTCTCTTAGGTCATCTTTTAACCTCCTAAATAGCCAATCTCTGAGTTGGATATATCTATCTATGACTAACAGAAAATAAAATGTATTTTGGAATGTCTTTTGGAATGTTTACACTTAAAAAAAAACCCCTAATTTTCCACCAGTAATACGGTTCAGAATGTTGTCATATAGACTCTAAGGCCTACAAAAGATGTCTCTGGTGTTGCTATCCACCTACCTAATGTACCAACTGTCTTGATTTACAGCTTTACCTATTTTGTTAATATAAATTATTCATAAAACTGCTACGTTATTAGAACTTAGAATTTGAGGCAACCTAAATCTGTGTTTCTGGGCCACAGCCACTCATTTTCAGCTACAAAATAAACTACCTTTCATCCCCTTTTCAGTAAAAGCTATATGTTTTTGCTGACAAAGCAAAATGTAAGGACTAAGTAGCTCACGATCTCTAAGCAGACTTATGCTTAGAGCCTGCCATCACTAGACCAAGTGCATCACCAGAAACAGTTATCAAGAGCCAGAGACATGTATCTCACAGGCATTCTTATTCCAATAAGGTGGTTCTGATGTTGATAATTGGCCCTGTTGTACACTAAGAATAGGATGAGTCCTTCTATTGCCAGGCTATTCATAAGAGAATGTCCTACCTGACCAGGCTATTGAGTCCTGATACATCTGAGAATGCCCTAGTCCTTACACATGAAGCAGGTGGGCCTTTATTTTTTTTTTTTAGTCTGATACTTTTCATGGTGATCCCTTGGTAAGCATGGCCAATAGTACCCTCAAAGGCATTGTCATGGGGGGGGGTGTATCTTCCTATTCTCTCCTCTTTTTCCACTGACCTCGGTCACATCTCTCTCCCTCTCTCTCTCCCTCTCTCTGTCTCTGTCTATCTGTCTCTGTCTCTGTCTCTGTCTCTGTCTCTCTCTCTCTCTGTGTGCATGCTGAATACTATAAAAACAGAATCTGACAGTTGAATGTGTGGTGTCTGAGATCCAAAACTAGTTTTTGAAGCTTTATGTGAATATGACAGGCTGACTCACTAACAAATTGCTGACCTAAAAGATCCTATGTTACAGATGAGAAAGTATCAAGTTTTGTGACTTTCTTGGAAGCTTCAAATAAACAGTTGAAATATGAAGCAAGTTTTCTTCCCTTTCTTGTACGATCTTGCTGATAGTTTTATAGTCAGTATGTTTCTTAATATATGTTTTGTTTCTAATAATAAGGCTTTCTATCATTACCCTATCTCTGTTGTTACCTATTGAGCATTATAATTCCAGTCACTAGGTTCTTGATCTGGAAGGACTTGGAGACATCCTGATAGGAATTAGGATTTTGACTAAATAGTTCATCACCGTACTTTTACCTTTCTCCTGCACTCAGTCTGGTTTAGTGTCTTTTCAGGGTGTGTCATTGTTCATGTCTTATTCAGTAATCCTTGAGTTCAATAGAACTGGATATCAGACTTCAAAACATCATCCCCTTCTTGTATTGTCCTCATACAGAAAACAAACAACAACAACAAACTTGTAATCATGGAGGCATAAGGAGGGATTATCATTCAAAGCCAGTAGACACTAAGAGCCCACAGGGAAAGCATCACCAACAGAATACAAGAGAATCTCAGGTGCAGAAGATACCATAGAAAGCATTGGCACAACAGTAAAAGAAAATGTAAGATGCAAAAAACTTCTAAACCAAAACATTCAGGAAATCCAGGATGCAATGAGAAGACCAAACCTTAAGGATAATAGGTATAGAAGAGCTTGAAGATTCCCAATTTAAAAGACCAGTAAATTTCTTCAATAAAATTATAGAAGAAAACTTCTCTAACCTAAAGAGAGAGATGTACATGAAAATACAAGAAGCCTACAGAACTCCAAATAGATTGTACCAGAGAAGAAATTCTTCATGTCACATAATAGTGAAAACACCAAATGCACAAAACAAAGAAAGAATATCAAAAGCAGTAAGGGAAAAAGGTCAAGTAACATATAAGGCAGGCCTATCAGAATTACACCAGACTTCTTACCAGAGACTATGAAAACTAGAAGATCCTGGGCAGATGTTTTATAGACTCTAAAGGAACACAAATGCCAGCCCAGGCTACTATACCCAACAAAACTCACCAATTACCATAGACGGAGAAATGAAGATATTCCATGACAAAGGCAAATTTACACAATATCTTTCAACAAATACATCCCTACAAAGAATAATAGATAGGCTACTATACCCAACAAAACTCACTAATTACCATAGATGGAGAAATGAAGATATTCCATGACAAAAGCAAATTTACACAATATCTTTCCACAAATACAGCCCTACAAAGAATAATAGATGGAAAATGCCAACACAAGGAGGGAAACTACACCCTACAAAAAGCAAGAAAGTAATCTTTCCACAAACCCAAAAGAAGATAGCCATACAAACATAAAAATAATGGGAAGCAACAATCATTATTCCTTAATATCTATTAACATCAATGGACTCAATTCCCCAATAAAAAGACATAGAATAGCAGACTGGATACTGAAAGAGGACCCAGTATTTTGCTACATACAGGAAATTCACCTCAGTGTCAAAGACAGACAAAGGCTGGAAAACAATTTTCCAAGCAAATGGTTCCAAGAAACAAGCCAAAATAGCTATTCTAATATAGAATAAATTTGCTTTCAACCAAAAGTTATCAAAAGGGATAAGGAAAGACATTTCATACTCATCAAAGGAAAAATCTACTGAGAGGAACTCTCAATTCAGAACATCTATGCTCCAAATGCAAGGCTACCCACATTGTTCTAGTCAGGGTTTCTATTCCTGCACAAACATCATGACCAAGAAGCAAGTTGGGGAGTAAAGGGTTTATTTAGCTTACTTCCACATTGCTGTTGATCACCAGAGGAAGTCAGGACTGGAACTCAAGCAGGTCAGGAAGCAGGAGCTGATGCAGAGGCCATGGAGAGATGTTCCTTGCTGGCTTGCTTCCCCTGGTTTGCTCAGCCTGCTCTCTTATAGAATCCAAGACTTACAGCCCAGGGATGGCACCACCCACAAGGGGCCCTACCCGCTTGATCACTAATTGAGAAAATGCCCCACAGCTGGGTCTCATGGAGGTGCTTCTCCAACTGAAGCTCCCTTCTCTGTGATAACTCCAGCCTGTGTCAAGTTGACACACAAAACCAGCCAGTACACACATTCATAGAATAAACTTTTCTAAAATTCAAAGCACACATTGTGCCCCACATAATAATAGTGGGAGACATCCACATCCCACTCTCATCAATGGACAGATCATGGAAACACAAACCAAACAAAAACACATTGAATTAACTGAAGTTATGAAACAAATGGATTTAACAGATAACTATAGAACATTTCTTCCTAAAACAAAAAATTATACCTTCTTCTCAGCATCTCATTTACCTTCTCCAAAACTGAACACATGATCGGTCACAAAGCAGGCCTCAATAGATACAAGAAGATTGAAATAATCCCATACATCCTATCAGATCACCACGGACTAAAGTTAGTCTTCAATAACAACAAAAACAACAGAAAGCCCACATACACATGAAAGCTGAATAATCCCCTACTCAATGATATCTTGGTCAAGGAAGAAGGTAAGAAAGAAATTAAAGACTTTTTAAAATTTAATAAAAATGAAGGCACAACATACCCAAACTTATGGGACACAATGAAAGCAGTGCTAAGAGGAAAACTCATAGCTCTCAGTGCCTCCAAAGAGAAACTAGAGAGAGCATACACTAACAGCTTGACAGCACATCTGAACTCTCTAGAACAAAAAGAAGCAAATACACTCAACAAGAGTAGATGGCAGGAAATAATCAAACTCAAGGCTGAAATAAACCAAGTAGAAACAAAAAGCACTATATACAAAGAACCAACCAAACCAGGAGATGGTTCTTTGAGAAAATCAACAAGAGAGATAAATCCTTAACCAGAATAACCAGAGGACACAGTGATAGTATCCAAATTAACAAAATCAGTAATGAAAAGGGAGGTATAACAACAGAAACTGAGGAAATTCAAAAACTCAACAGATTCTACTACAAAAGCTTGTATTCAATGAAACTGGAAAATCTGGATGAAATGAACAATTTTTGTACAGATACCAGGTACCAAAGTTAAACCAGGATCAGATAAACCATCTAAACAGTCCCATAACCCCTAAAGAAATAGAAGCAGTTATTAAAAGTCTCCCAACCAAAAAAACCTCAGAACTAGATGGGTTTAGTGCAGAATTCTATCAGTCCTTCAAAGAAGACCTAATACCAATACTCTTCAAACTTCCACAAGATAGAAACAGAAGGAACACTACTCAATTCGCTCTATGAAGCCATGATTACACTGCATATTCTTCCTTGGAGATGGAATGGTTTCTGGCTAATCAGGTACTTGTCACAATTTTCTTTTCATACAGGACT
>JADRCC010566480.1:0-11372 GCA_019843855.1 Hylomyscus alleni
AGACAAATAATTGAGAAAATCATGCCTAGTAATTTGTAAAATTAGGATAAATAAACAGATGGTAAATAGTGCTCTAAGTGGTACATTTTCATAAATTTTTGAAATTTAAGCAATAAAACTAGATAGTTCATTCAAAACTAAGCTATCAGTAATGTCATAATAATATCCTTAATATCAATGTTTTTTTTTTGATTTATAACAAAGGATAAACACTAGCTTTATCAATTTGCATGACAACTGAATGAAAAGTAATTCTGATTACAATTTATATTTAAAATTTTTGACACTGTTCTGTGTAATTTATCCAGCATTTAAAGATCCACACCTTTGAAAGTTAATTTAATATAAGGTTTGCATTTCCCAGTCATCTTCTTCAATAGTGTATATTCTACAAATTTTCCACTGCTTAACATAGTAGCAGAAATACTCAATTATGTAGCTTATTCTGCATGAGATTATTTTAAAGTCTACCTGCTTCTCCCTGTTGGTTTTTGCTTTCTCCACATTTAGAATCCTACTGCTAACTGTTTTTTTTTATATTTCATATAAAAGACCGTGCCACCCAATAAATGGAGGTCTTCTTGCTTTGCTTTGATGTTCATTAACTCCCAAGAAAGCAGCAGGAGTGGGCTGAAGTTCCTGGATCTAGCTAGCTTCTAAATAGCCTTATATACATACACACTAAGGAGAAGGCCTCGCCTCTGAAGAGGATAATTATATAATCTAAAGAGCAGTAGCTGCAAGGTCAAACCCCTGCATTAGAGAACTCAAAGGGAAATGGCTTCCAGGTCTCCACATGCCTTTTGTTTATGAACTTGACTTCTAATTTGTATTCCCTGTGCTAAGTTTGCCTTATATTAGGATTTCAGCGTAGGTATTGATTCAATGTAAGTGTTTGGTCCTTTGGTGTTTTACTCTTTTTAAATAATTGGCATTTCCAACAACCAAAGAGCATGCAGTATATTGTGTCGACTAAATATTGATATTTAAAGAAATGAAAACTGTATTTGGATATGTCTCAGATAAAGAAACTTAAGTTCATTTTCAAGAATTTTGAATTTCAAATGTAGTTTAGAATTTAATTTACAAATATGTTATACAATATGCTCAATTAGAGAGAAACCATGGTTGTTACTGGAAAACAAACAAATCTCTCAGCAATAGTGAAGTCATGACTGTTAAAGGAGATCTGCAATCATTGAAGTACTAAATCATCATATTTCCTATAATTTTATATGAATGTCTGCTCTTATATTGACATGGAAACTTCCTTTGCAGAAAACAAAACAAACCACTACAGAAAACCACAAGCAATCAAAATGGAGAGCACAAGTCTCACAAAACATTGGGAAAGAGAGGATAGAAAGATTGTAAGAACCAGATGATCAGGTAGTTGGCTGTGAGATTTTGTTTCTTAGTAATGTCAAATCTACACACATAAAGTCTCACTAATATGACTATCTAAATCTCCACTAAATAAGGACAACACAAGTAGGTATTCAAAAGTAATGAGAATGTCTACAAGGGCTTAAGCCTTTAATGAACTATAGAAAACTAAAGAAAGCTAAGAGTGGGAGAGTTTGGCTTTTTCAAGTAAGTGCCTACCAATTAATTGTTCAATGCAAAATGGAACTGAAAGCAAATGTTACTGGCATGTAACATTTGCTTACATGCCAGTAACATTATATAGACTGAGTAGGTTATATGTATGGATATATAGTTATATATATATATATATATATATATATATATATATGAATATATTCAAGTGCATATGCATGTGATAACAATTAATGAATAAAATAGGCCATCAATATGAAGGAAAATAGACAATGGTATATGTTGAGTGTTTCCAAGGGGAAAAGAAAGGAGTGATATTATTAAATTATAACTACAAAAATTGTTTAAAATTTAAAAATAAACCACTTAATTAAATGGGTGCCAACCAGTAGGTCACAACTTCTTTGGAGTCACATATCAGCTATCCTACATATCAGATGTTTACACTGCAATTGATAACAGTAGAAAAACCACAGTTATAAAGTAGCAAGGGAATGATTTTATACTTGGATGAAACCACAACATGAGGAATTTTATGAAGAAAGACATTGGTACCAAAATTGTGGAATCACTACAACACAGATGACTGTTGATTTGGGGAGTGTTTGAAAGAATAAGGAACTTAGATATGGAAAGCCACGGAGTATTCAAAGCCTAGTGATCTCTTCTGAGACCTAAGAAAATAATGCTGAGAGCAGTACAGATTGTAAAGTTTCAGAAGAATGCTTGAGAGTCCCTTAAAGTGACTTTATAAGGCATGCTTGATATTTTGAACTAAGAATCTATGGTCAGCTGTGTTGAAGACACGATAATAATGAAAGTGAAAACAATAGAATTGAGGTAAAGTAAGAGACTCAAACACATGGGCACGGGGGTGGGGGTGGGGAAATTCCTGAACAGAACACAAATGGTTTATGTTCTAAGATCAAGTATTGACAAATGGGACCTCATAAAACTGCAAAGCTTCTGTAAGTAAAGGACACTGTCAATGGGACAAAATGGCAATCAATAGATTGGGAAAAGATCTTTAGCAATTCTATATCTGATAAAGGGCTAATATTCGATGTACACAAAGAACTAAGGAAGTTAGACTCCAGATAACCAAATAACCCTATTAAAATGTTGTACAGAATAAACAAAGAACTCTCAATTGAGGAAACTGAAATGGCTGAGAAAAACCTAAGGAAATGTTCAACATTCTTGGTTATCAGGGAAATGCAAAAGAATACAACTATGAGATTCCACCTCACACCAGTCAGAATGGCTAAGGTCAAAAACAGGAGACAGCACATGCTGGCAAGGATGTAGAGAGAAAGGAACACTCTTCCATTGTTGGTGAGATTAAAGGCTGGTACAACTACTTTAGTAATAAGTCTGGATGTTCCTCAGAAAACTGGACATAGTGCTACCTGACGACCATGCCATACCACTCCTAGGCATATACCCAAAAGATGCTCTAATATGAAATAGCCAGATGTCCCTCAATAGAGGAATAGATAAAGAAAATGTGGTACATTTACACAATTGACTACTACTCAGCTATTAAAAACAATGACTTCATGAAATTCTGAACCAAATGGATAGAACTAGAAAATATTATCCTGAATGAGGTAACCCAGTCACAAAAGAAAAGTATGCACTCACTAATTAGTGGCTATTAGCCCAAAAGCTCAGAATACCCAAGATACAACTCACAGACCACATGAAGCTCAAGAAGAAGGAAGACCAAAGTGTGGATGCTTCAGTCCTTATAAGGGGGAACAAAATACTGACAGGAGGAAATGAGGAGAAAGGATGTAGAGCAGAGACTGGGGGGGAAGGGCCATTCAGAGACTGCCACACCTGGGGATCTGTCTCATATACAGACACAATCCCATACACTATTGTGGGTTCTGGGTGTTGGGGAGTGCTTGCTGACAGGAGCCTGGTGTGGCTGTCTCCTGGGAGGCTCTGCCAGAGCTTAATGGATGCAGAGACAGATGCTCACAGCCAACCAATGGACTGAGCACAGGGTCCCCAATGGAAGAGTTGGAGAAAAATACTGGGGAAGCTCTGTGTGTTGGGGGGCGGGTATTGCTGCACCACTGGAAGAGCAGCAGTGTAAGCTGGCCAGATCTTGCAGAGCTCCTTGGCACTAGGTCATTGACCAAAGAGTGCACATAGAATGACCCATGGACTTTGGCTGCATATGTGGCAGAGAATGGTCTTGTGGGGCATCGGTGGAGGGAGTGTCCCTTTGTCCTGTGGGGCCTTGATGCCCCAGTATAGGGGAATGCAGGAACAGGGAAGCAGGAGTTGGTGAGTAGGGGAACACCCCTGTGGAGGCAGGGGGAGGGTGATTGAATGGGGTTCTTGGGGAAGAGGCCCGGGAAGCGGGGTAGCATTTGAGGTGTAAATAGATAAAATATTCAATAAAGGAAAAAGGACAAAAAAAGAACCTACATGGAATTGACCTAGAACCTCTGTATATAAGATACAGTTGTGTGGTTTGGTCTTTTTGTGAGTCTTTGAGAAATGGGAACAGGGGCTGCTCCTGACTCTGTTGTCCACTTTTAGGAACCTTTCCTTCTACTGGGTTGCCTTGTCTACCCTTAATAGGACAGGAGGTTCCTAGTCTTAGAGCAAATTAAATATGCCACATTGGATTGAATTCCATGGGAGGCCTGCCCTTTTCTGAAATGAAAGGAGGAGGAGTGGATGTGGTGAGAATAGGGCAAGGGTCAAAAATGGGGAAGATAGTGGGGGAGGGACTATGAGGAGAAAATTTCTAAAATCAAATTCGTAGAAATTAATCTATCAAAAATTAATGAGCATCACTTTTAGGTGGTTTGGTTATCATGAAGCATTTTATGTCCTATTAATGTGTGTGTTTCCCCACATCAGTACAGTGAAGCTGTGATCCAGATGCACAGGGTACAGTGCAGTGCCTTGTGCTGGCAGCTGAACCTGGCAATAACTTAGAATCTCAAGGTGGAACTGGTGTGGAAGGCATGGATGGAAAACAGCTGAGGCTGGCACTGTGAGAGGCCAATGGAAGGAACTGAAACATCAGTTGTGCTGCAGAACTGAAAGGTTTACAGAGAGATATTGAAAATTGTCAACATGGGGAAGACTAGAGACCCTGAGGGGGTGCCTACCAAAAGCTATTGTTCAGAGTTCCCCCTTAGATTCAGAAAAGAATTATGTATATTGGGAATGCTATGACCATGAGATAACAGTCAAGGACAGCGGTAACTTCAGAGATGGAGCTGGCATGAGCGACAAGACACATCCGTAGGCTGTGGCAGTTCCTTTGGTACCTGAAAAACCATGAGTTCTGAAGCCAGGCACTGAGCTTTTACTCTTTTGGACTTTGGTTGTGGTTCAGTCCGACTTGACTGTTTGTGTGTCTTACTTCTTAAGGTAAGACAATGCTTAAATTATTTTTGATTTTATAAAAATACTTGAGAAACTTCAAATTAGTAATTTCAAATGCTTTGTTCTTTGAAAAAGATTCTGTATGTTCTAAAGAAACAGAATTTTAAATTAGTTTATTTTTAAATTAGTTAATTTTAAATTAGTTTATTGTTTGTCTGTTTTATTCTTTTCTCATATATTACATCTAAAACACAATAGTCCCTCCAAATCCTCCCCTCCCCCAGATCCTCCCCTCCCTCTTTCCCAGATCTACATCTCCTCCAAGTAGGACTTCTAAATGTGGAAGGCTTTACATGTATTACTAATATACCATTTTGGAGACAAATGAGAAAGGAAAAGATTATAGTTAAATAATGCTGTCTTTGTGTGTTAAGTTGGAAGTGTTTAAATCTTGCTGGCAAACACTAGTTTTGTAATGTTGACATAGCCTGAAATCATTTGCAAAGAAGGAATCTCATTTGAGAAAATACACAACTAAAATTGACCTGTGGGAAAGCAAGTAGTCCATTTCCTTGATTATTGATCCTGAAGGTGGGCCAGGTGTGGCAGTACTACTCTTTGATAAGTAGTTCCAAGTGAAACAAAGAAGCGGGTTGATATAGCTGTCTCCTGAGAGGCTCTGACAGTACCTGACTAATACAGAAGTAGAGGCTCACAGCCATCCATTGAACTGAGTACAGAGTCCCCAGTGAAGAAGTTAGAGAAAGAACCAATGGAGTTGAAGGGTTTGCAGCCTCTTGGGACAAACAACTATATGGACTGACCAATGCCCTCACAACTCCCAGGGACTCAACCACCAACCAAGGACTATACATGGTGAGACTGATTGGTCTGGCAGCATGTGTATAGTAAAGGATTGCAAAGTCGGTCATCAATGGGAGAAGAGGCCCTTGGCCCTGTGAAGGTTCTGTGCCCCAGTGTAGGGGAATGACAGGGCCGATAAGTGGGAGAGGGTGGGGTGGCAGACATGGGGGAGGCAACATGGGTTTGTTCTTGTTGTTTTCGTATGTTCATTAAAAAGAAAAAAAATAAAAGTAAAAACAAAGAAGCAGGTTGAGTAAAGCATGGAGCGCAAGCCGGTAAGCCGCACTTCATCCTGACTTCTGCTTTAGGTGTTGCCTTGGTTGAGTTCCTCTCCTGAACCCCATAGCTACATAGTGTGATCTGAGAGTTATAAAGTAAAATGTATCCTTTGTGCCCCATGTTGCTTTGGTCACAGTATTTTATCACAATAGAACCATAAGGAAAACACTACAAAACTCCATGATTTTCAAGCATGTATCATGTTTGTGTATTTTAATAAGCACATAATTCAGTTATATGCCATATATGGATGGCATATGATCATTGAAAGTAGAAACTTGGTTTCTTCACTAACATTTGCAAATGAAAGATGGAAATGACATTTAAATATATTGCAAAGCTGTACAGATGAAGAGCCATATGAATTATGTAAAAACAGAGTAAAGCTTTGGAGGAAGAAAGAAGGATCTCTACATTAGGAAGTTTCAAGAAAGGTTATTAGAATAAGTGTTACAGAGAGTCAATTTGGGCATATAAAAGGGGAAATATTAAGGTCACAGTGAAGGATGTCAGAATGACTTTCACTAGGATCAATTCAGAGATCAAGAAAATGATTACAAAGTTATTGCATCAGGACAGTTTTACAAATTGTACAAAAAGTATGTCTTCAAGGTACATTAATAACAGTGGAAATAAATTTGTAGAAATAGTAAAAATTATGTTTAGTGAAGATCTAAACATTGTTACATGAAAGATGAGCCATTTATCCACAATTTTAATTTTAATGTAACAACTAATGTTGCTTCCATCTTCAAATACGTGAGAATGAGGTATTTTTGCACATGTGTATGCATGTTTATAAATCTTTCGTGCTTGTGCACCTGGAGGCCAAAGGTTGACGTCCCCCCGAAGTGAAAGCATTTTTGTTCTTTTATTAGGAAGCCACTTGCACTCTAGCCATGAATGGTTGAGATTAAGTTAAATATTCTTGGTTTAATATTAGAAGGAAGTTTCCTGTGTAAACACAAATTGTAAATTAACAGCACAATATCCAAAGTTGATATTGGGCAGAAAGATAATAATTAACCATTTGCTTTATCAATATTCATTACTGTTCTTTGAACTTTCTTGGAGTGAAAATTAAAATTATATTTTGGATCAAATAGATATATATTGTTTAGAGTTGTTTAGAAATCAAGAGCTTTAGTAACAATATATTTAATGTATAATTTCAGAAAATGAGAGATATAATTGGATGAAATAATCAAAGTGATAGACTTATTGTCTCAAAACAAACAAACAAACAAACAAACAAACAAATAAATAAATAAATAAATAAAATAATGGCCCAAGGACTCCAAAATGGCACCACATGTAAGGGAATGTACTGGTTAGTACACTAAGATTATGGACCAGTGAGGCACTGGTAATGTTTATTCCTGATATGTGATACCTGGCAAGGACAGTAATCAGAGAGTAACAATGGTATCTAAGGGAACTGCATTTTCTTTAGTTTAGACTGCAGCTAAACTTCAATAATTATTTGTTAGAGACTTAAGCAAGATGAGATATGAAAAAATAATGAGATTCTGGATTATGGCTATTGAAAGCCCTTCATTTCCTCCTTTTTCTTCTGGTACTAATATTTATTCATTTTATCTGCTTTTTTTTCTTTTGTTGTAACTTATTCCTTATTCACTTTATATCCCACTCACTGCCCCCATCCCAGTCACCTCTTCCTATATCCTTCTCCTGTCTTCTTCACCTTTAAGAAGTCGAGACCCCCTGGGTATCTTCCCACAATGGCACTCAATTCTTTGTGAGGCTAGGCACTTCCACAGACTAGACAAGGCAGCTCAGTGAGAAGAACATATCTCACATACAGGCAACAGCTTTTGGGATAGTCCCTGCTCTAGTTTTTCAGGACCCACATGAAGACCAAGTTGTATATCTGCCAGATATGTGTGGGGAAGGCAAGGCCAAGCCTGTGTGTGTTCTTTAGTTAGTGGTTCAGATTCTGAGAGCCCCAAGGGTCCAGGTTAGTTTACTCTATTGGTCTTCCTATGGAGTTCCTATCCCCTTCAGGGCTGGTAATCCTTCCTCTTATTCTTCCGCAAGAGTCCCCAAGCTCTATCCACTGTATGACTATGGGTGTCTTCATCTGTTTGGTGCAGTCTTTCAGAGGACATGTTCCCCTATGCACACACAACAGAGTATCAATAATAGTGTTAAGGATTTGTGCTTGCCCATGGGATGGGTCTCAAGCTGGGTCAGTTATTGGTTGGATATTCCCTTGGTGTCTGTTCCATTCCCTGGGACTGCTTTTCTTGTAGACAGGATAAATTTGGGATTGAAAGTTTAGTAGATAGGTTGATGTTTCTATCACTCCCCTGGGGTTCTTGGCTACAGGAAGTGGTCTCTTCAGGTACCAAATCCTCAAAGTAGTGAGTGAGAGCTAAGATCACCTTCATTGATTCGTGGGCATCTTCCATATCCCAAGTCTCTGACTTCCTGGAGATGCCCCCAGTCTCACTAAACCCATCAGTTGCAGATTTCCATTCATTCTCATGGCCATCTTGATGAGATATAGTTTGTCTTGAAGCCAGTGTAAGATGATCTTGATGATATTTTCTATTTCCTTTAGTCTTTATATCAAATCTTTTTCCTTTTTATAAGAATAGATTGCAAGCTGGTACAATGGATATCATTCTGGAGGTTTCTCATTAAACTGGACATAGTGCTACCTGAGAACCAAGTTATACCACTCCTGGGCATATACTCTAAAGATGCTCCAACATATAACAAGGACACATGCTCCACAATGTTCACAGCAGCTATATTTATAGTAGCCAGAAGCTAGAAACAACCCAGATGTCCATCAATAGAGGAATGGACACAGAAAATGTGGTACATTTACACAGTGAAGTACTACTCAGGTATTAAAATCAATGACTTCATGAAATTCTGAGGCAAATGGATGAAACTAGAAAATATCATCCTGAGTGAGGTAACCCAGTCACAAAAGAACATACATAGCATGAATTCACTAATAAGTGGATTTTATCCCCAAAGCTCAGAATACCCAAGATACAATTCACAGACCACATGAAGCTCAAGAAGAAAGAAGATCAAAAATGTAGATGCTTCAATCCTTAGAAGGGGAAACAAAATACTCACAGGAAGTAGAGGGTAGGAGCGACTTGGGAGGAAAAGAAGTAGAAGGGGGGCAGGATAAAGTATGGGAGGAGATGGGGATGATATACAGAGGGTCAGGAATTTGAACAGAGGTGTACAGCAATGGGGAATGGGGAACTTGGGGTAGCTGCCAGCAAGTCCTAGATACCAGGAAAGCAGGAGGCTCCCAGCACCCAACAGGGATGAGATTAGCTCAAATGCACAACAATGGAGAGGGAGAACCTTTAGAAACCATATCCATAGGTTAGGCAAGGCCCCCAGTTAGGGGATGGGGCCACCCACTCATCTCCAAATTTTTAACCCAGATTGACTCTTATCTAAAGGAAATGCAGGAACAAAGTGTGGAGCAGACACTGAAGGAAAGGCCATTCAGAGACTGCCCCACCTGCGGATCTATCCCTTAAACAGACACCAAAGCCAGGTACTATTTCGGATGCCAAGAAGTTCTTGCTGACAGGAGCCTATTATAGCTGTTTCCTGAGAGGCTTTGCCAGAGCTTGACAATGACAGAGGTAGATGGTCACAGCCAACCATTGGACTGAGCATGGGGACTCCAATGGTGGAATTAGAGAAAGGACTGAAGGAGCTGAAGGGGCTTGCAACCCCATAAGATGAACAACAATATCAATCAACTAGACCCCTCATAGCTCTCATGGACTAAAACCACCCACCAAAGAGTACACATGGGAGGACCCATGACTCCAGTCACATATGTAGCAGAGTATGACATTGTCTGGCATCAATAGGAGGAGAGGCCCTTGGTCCTGTGAAGGCTCGATTCTCCAGTGTAGAGGAATGCTAGGGCAGTGAAGTGGAAATGGGTGGATGGGTGGAAGAGCACCCTCCTAGAAGCAGGGGGAGGAGGAATGGGTTAGGGTGGTTCCAGAGGGGAAACTGGAAAAGGGGATAAGGTTTGAAATGTAAATACATAAAATATCCAATAAAAATAAAGAATAAAACTAGTTCATACATTGAGTTATATATTTTTATTTTTTTATTGGTCTCATTCATAACATCAATGAAGACTTCTCTTATATCTATAGAAACTACTTCAAAGTAATTTACAGTTTGGTGAAATCATAACTGTGAGTATAATAGATAACCATTTCAAGTACAAATACAACCTTTTAAAACTGAGAGTAAGATGTAGTATGTAAATATGAAAGTGTGGTGCTTTCAAATAGTAAAGTCAATAGCCAAGGGAAATATTTGAATGCATTTCAATTAAAATTATTCAAGTAGTAAGAATACTTCTTTAGACACTATAGTCCTTGATGATGACACATATTCTTATTGATTGCAAACTGAACAAACATTTTTACTACAGATAGGTGTATTACATTCTACATCTCCAGAGCCTCAATATTTTATGACTTTCAGTGAATATTCTTTTTAAAGATTTCTGGCAGAGTTGTTTACTTCTTGCTGAAGAAGACAAGACTTAAGGCTGGTCACATGCAACCATATTAGGGTACATTTACAGTGCTTGGAGTCATACGATAGATTAGTACTAAAATAAGAAGCTATGTGAACTGGCATCCATTGTATCTCTCAGCTGTGTAAGAAACAAAGTCTTTGCAAGGTCCCCAGAGAATCAGGAATTCTCATTTTTCATTGTGAAGCACAAATGAATCTTCATTAAATAGAGTGGGATGTTATTGTTCTCTGTGTTAAAGTATGAGAATATGTAGATCACAGGAAACCAAACATAGATGAAACATGCATTCAGTTCACATCTTACAAAATGCAAACAGAAGGTATTCTGAGGTTTAAGAAGAAAAACATGCAATCAGCTCTATAAATATAAATCAACACTTCAATGGTGAATTTAAATGCTAAATGCATTTTGTTTTACTTTTGCAAACACACTGATTCTAGGTTGCTCCATTCTACATCTTTAAAATACATAGTACTTCCCATTGTATGTGTATTATCAGATATATGTACAGCTTGAGAGTGAGAGAAAGAGAGAGAGAGAGAGAGAGAATTTTCATGTCTTGGTGAGAATATGGATGCAAGAGAACAACTTTTGTGAATTGGTCTGTCCTTTTTTCTTGTCAAGAAAATGTCACTTTTTTATTTGCCCTACTTTATAATCCAAGTTTGCTTCTTATTACTTAGTTATTTGCAAGCCCTCTCCTTGGACCCACTCCCAAATTCCTTCTCCCCATTCTCCA
>JADRCC010566481.1:0-19136 GCA_019843855.1 Hylomyscus alleni
TCTCCCTCAGCCTTGACAGATCAGTACTCCTCCAGGTTCAGCCTCCTAATTATTAGAGTTATAGCTATATATCACCATATCCATCGCTGTACAGAATTCTAAATGAGTAGTTTTATTCTTTCAAAATTAAGTCTTTCTTGATTGAATAGTTTCTGAAGTAAAGGCCAGTATCATTGTATTCTTGTTCATCTGTAAGTAAAGTTTTCTCATGTCCTGGATTTTTAAAAATCCTTTTCTTTGATTTTCTTTCATTTTGATGTGATTTTCTGGGGGATGTTGTTTAGTGTTACTGTTCTTGGATATAGCGGGTTTGGTTTATTTGAAGTTTTGTTGTTACTTGTAGATCAGGCTGGCAAGCTGTGTAACCCAGATTGTCCTTGACTTTGAGCTCCTTCAAATGCTAGGATTGCCAGGATATGATGAGACATGCCTTTCTATAATGCTAGTAGCACTGGAGAAACAGGAGCAAGAGGATCTCTGTGAGTTCTGAGCCAACCTGATATACATAGAAGATTTGAGTTACATAGTGAGAGTCTGTATAAAAGAAAAAAAAAATTAAGGCATTTATCAACAGGCCTGGCTAGATTATTTTTATTTTTTAAATATATACTGCTTAGTGGTTTTAGATCCTTATAGGTTTATAGTTTGGCATCAGTCATTGACTTTAGAAAATTTTCAGGATTATAATTCCAAATATTCATTTCCTTTCTCTCCTTTTGTATTTTCATTACATGTTTTTCACTTTCTGTAATTATTCCACAGTCCTTGGGCAGGTTATGTACATTCACGGTCTGCCTGTCAAGCTCCCACAGGCTGGGTAACAGGCATGTGTTATGATGCCAGGATGATTTCCTGAAATCCTGTTGCATCCTTTTCATTCAGTGTTATAAGTACACTGGCATGTCTTTAAGCTTACTGACCGTTTTGCTGGGTCATGTTTAATCCTGTGTGATCTGATGAGGCCATTCAGTTTCTGCCATTTCAATTAGAATGCTTTTGTTTGCTAGCCTTTAACTTGTATTTTTTCAGAGCTTCTGTCCACACCTATTGTACTCATCTGCTCTTGCATGTTGTCCACTTTTCCATTGCACTTCTTAAGATATTAATCATAGTCATTTTAAAATTCCTAAACTGATTACTCCAAAACTCTGAGTTAGGTTCTGATGGTATCTTTGTCCCTAAGACTGTATTATTTTTATATCTTTGGGCATGGGATTTTGCTGAAAGCCAGGTATCATGAAATGAAATGGGCTTTTAAAATAAGGCTTTATGTTTATTTGACTGGAAGTCAAGCTATATTTAGTGTTCAGTCTAGCTGTGGACTCAGATGTGTTAGTTTCCTTTAGTGATCTCTTGTCCTAGCCCTTCCTTGAGACGTCTTAAAGGGGCAGTTCTTTCAACTCTAACTCTTTGTTATTCCTCAGTCCTGCTGACTTGGTCATATGGGGGGAAGGGTGTTCCAAGGCACTGTGCTTATTTCTCAGACTTTAGTGAGCCTTAGTTGTACTTTTCATTTGCACCACGTAGGTGATCCTTGGTGAGACCCCAGTAGGCAGACACTGTTGAAGAGAACAGAGGACTCTTAAGTACAAATTGAGTTATCACAATACATGAAAATTTTCTGGAACTGAACAAAGTATAGTATGTTTTATTATAATGATATAATGAACGCAAATAGCAATAAAAGGAATATGAAAATAAGTTTTAAATGAAATGCTTCATTTATTTTTATGTTTTCTGTTATGCTACATAGAAATATTCAAAATAAGATTCTTCTAAGTGAATTTCATTATAGACTTCAAGTTAAAACCCAGTGTGAAACCCACAAAATTCTGACTGATGGGCAGATAATGTTCTAGCAATAACACATGAATAGAGTAATTTCTTCTGGCTCTGGGCTTCATGTAAAAATTAGTTATAGTATCTGATACCATTTAATAATTAATTTATATTTTCTACAGTATTTATCACTCTCAAGGAATTTTTTTCAGGAAAAAGTATCCGGCTCCCTAGAAAGTATACAGTGACATAACAAAATTGACCAAAACAATAATAATATTTCTTTTCCTGTCATGTGCTATGTAGGTAGCATGTACTAATAACATACTTGATGGATCTAAGACAGGATTCCTATTTTCTGAAGTAGTAAGTGTAAAAAGACTTAGAGATATTTAGGTAGCTTTTGCTAAGTATTCATCTACACTTTTCTAGGTATTCAAGGTTACAATAACAAACTGGTAAATGTATAAAGGCAGAACCTGAATGGTATTGACTGTTTGCATCTTGAAAATTGGTAAAGCTAGTAGTATTCTCAGACCTCAACATCTACATGTAACACTGGGACTGTGCTGCTGATAGTACACTCACTTATAACCAAGTGGTTATTTCCTACATCAGACTGCGAGGTCCCTATTTGTTTTTTTGAGACAGGGTTTCTTTGTGCAGTCCTGGCTGTCCTGGAGCTCACTCTGTAGACCAGGCTGGCCTTGAACTCAGAAATCCACCTGCCCCTGCCTCCCAAGTGCTGGGATTAAAGGTGTGCGCCACCACTGCCCTGCTCGAGGTCCCTATTAAGTGTGTTACTAATATATGATTAGAAATTCATTTGTTCAGTTAAGCATCTATGCTGTGCTTATTATTTACCTGAGGCATTGTAGTTGCTAAGACAACAAAGGAAGAATTATGTCATTGAGAAAGAACAAAGCATTTGGAGAGAACTAGCCTTGAACTCTCATCCCTGTTGTTCTCTTTCTACTTGAGGGGAAGGTAGAAGTATGGTTGCATGGCTCTGAGATGAGCGAGCTGTAAAGAGTGAAAAGTTGTGGTCATAGAAGGGAAGGAGCTTCTTGCCCAGGTTTTAAAATAAGTTGTGCTGATGGGGCCCTGTTTTTCCAGCCTAATTAGAAATTTCATGAGGTATATAATTATCAAGTTATATAATTGCACATATCCTATAAATTTTAACCAATAACAAACCAAAACCTGCCTCCCAAAGTACCAGTCATGTCCTGCTTGCTATATTTGCTACACATATCTTCTTCCATTTTCCAATTTCTTATCAGTGAAGGTTTTGCACATTTTGCGTGATAGTACCTTTTATCCTTGTGTGGGTATCCCCTGTGCTTCCCTGCTAAACAAAAGGTACTTATTTCTAGAGTAACATTACAGGATTTGTCCATCTGTGGCACTGTACTGATTGGAACATGTTAGCTCTCTATCTAGAGGTGTAACTTAACTCAGGGAGAGTAAGATGATTTATATCATGTCAGTAACAGCAGGGGCAGTAGCACTGTAGTTGATACAGGAGGCCATGCCCAGCATCTCAACCTGTTCCCACAGTGGATACTGAGGCAGCTGAGCGGGGAAAGCAGATGGTCTCCAATCTAAGATGACACAAGAGTCTACCCTGGTGGTGATGACTGGAGTTAGTGGTACTCTGCATAGTGGAGTGGCCTATGCTTCTAGAGGATTTTCTGCTCTAATCTTTGTTTTCAGGTCAAGATGCATGACTATTTTATCAGCACTCTGTAAACCACGAGAGCACAGCTCTATGCTAAGTTATCCTCTGCTCTGGGCTACAGAATTCTTGCTTAGATTTGTTATTATTTCCTTCCTCAACATTTATTTTATTTTACTCTCTTATAAAGTACTTAGAATTTCTAGTTAAAATTATGTGTGTATGTATGTATGTATGTATGTATGTATATGTGTGTATGTGTGTGTTCACGCACATATGCATGCAGAAGTTAGAACACAACCAACCTCAAATATTCCTCAGGTGCCATCCACTTTTAGGGGAAGTAGGGGAATAGGGTCCATGACTAGATTGGTATTGATCTAGTAAGTTAGCCTGGCAGGACAACAGCCCCCGGTAATCTGCCTGTTTCTTTCTTCCTAGCACTAGAATTACTCATATCTTTAAGCTTGCAAGGTAAGTGTTTACCAGCGGAATCATCCCCAGCCACTCTAGTTATGATTATTTGGATCTTAGAATGTTAGAATTGGCCTTTACCCTATCTTTAGGACTGAAATTCAACATGACTCAATATAATTAGGAGATAATTCAGCACAAAAATATAAATGACTTAAATCCATCATGACACATCTCATTGCTAATTCTCCAAGTGTGATAATCATGGAAGCAGCTATAAAATTCCCACTAAGCAAAAGGAGCTTCAGCTTTCCAAACAGCAGTGCAGCAGTGAAATTCTGAAAGTATACCTGCTTACTCTAGTCACCTTTTCCAGTGACTTGTCAGAGAATAAGTCAGTTACCTTTGGCCTCTTTCCTGTGGCTACTCAGTGCCAGGAGATATGACAGATAGTAAAGCAATAGATTGTGACTTTGTATGATAAAAGGAAAGTTGGAATTTGACTCTGGTACATTTAATGTAAAAACACCCTTGTTTTCCCAGGAACCTGTTCCTCTTTTTTCCTGGCCTACCACTGAGAGATGCTGCTTTAGGGTCTTTGGGATCCTTGGTGCTGGAAGAGTCAAATTAGGAGAAAAGCACTAAAAAAAGAACCACCAACCACTTGCAGAATCTTACAAGCCCTTGAGAGATTGTTGGCAGCATCCTTTTAAAAAAATTTTTTATTGCATTTATTATTTTGTTATTTATTCATCTAGTGTAATGCAAACATCCTCATTATGCATGTGCCATGATGTGAGTGGGGAGGTCAGAAGACAGTGTGTAGAAGGCAGTCTCCAATTCCATGATGTGAGTCATCAGACAGACGTGGCGGCATGTGCCTTTACCCACTCAGTCTGTATGTTTCTCTAGGTATCTATGGAATTAGTCAATTTATTTCAGAAGTTCAAATTGACCACAGGAATTCTTCTATTTAGTGTTATGGTCAGACAAACCTCCTTTGTCTTTTTCATTTGCCATTGTCCTGTCCACCTGATTCTGTAAACCCCCCACGATAGACATGTTCTCTGTCAACTGCTCTTTTAGTCTCCAGTCCAGAATAATGCTGAGGTCTAGAGTCCAGTTGCCTTTACAAGGTTTTCTGATGCTAGAAAAAGCATCAAGTGCCTCATCAGAATGCGGCTCAGTCATTCCCAGGGAGTGAGTGATATGCTGTCTTCAGAATGTCACCAATGCTGCACTGCCTTTCGTGTGATTGAATTTAGAACTTTTCTCTCAATTGGCTGAAGCCTTCATACTGGCAGTGACAATAGTCTTTTGTGTTGTTGTCAACGTAGACCAGAGATAGAATTCATATGGCAGATGACAGTCTCATTTTTGTTCAAGAAGCAATTTCTCTCTGCTGAAGTGGGTGGAAAACAAAAGAAAAGCAGCTCAGGTGTTGACTTGTTAATAGCTTATCTTCTGTATTTTAAATTAGAATGGATCTCTGTCATTAAACAAGGAAATAAATATTTATGTTGTTGTTATAATGCCAGAAATAGACTTCGTACTTTTGGGGGTTTGTTTGTTTTTTTGTAAATGGTCATATTTGTATTCAAGTCAAAAAATTTTAAAGAGTTCCTCATACACTAGAGATCTCATAGCTTGTTAGAGTTCAGGCTTGATCTCTTTTTATTCTTGACTTCTCTGTCAAGTCTCAGTTTAGTAAGAATTTAATTTAATCTGTTGTATATGGACATTTACTCTTGAAGAAAATATAAATCCTAGAAACTTAGATAGTCTTTATAAACATAAGTTTAAAAAATCCTTACTGAAATATGAACAGAATATATCATTGGCTTAGACAACGAGCTGTTTCTGAACAGAACAGAATTTTGGTCAAGTTGGGTAATAACATCAAATTTCCTAATATTTAAATAGCCAAAAGTCCCTTCCCTTTAGCTTGATCATTTGTTGAAATGTTTGGAAAAGATAAAAGCTGCATACTGTGTTATTGCCTTGGTAAACAGCATGAATAAGACATGCCTTGGGTATAAAGCAGTCACTGGAATGAGAGCACTGCCATGCATTTTTCAGAGGCTGTATCTTGGCAGGTCATCTCTTCTGGACCAAACTGTAGTTGCTTCCTGAGAGTTTTTCAGCAGAATTGACTTCAAGATAAATAATGTTTTAAGAATGACTCTGCATTTGGCATTGTGTTTAGCTTTCTTGTATGTATGTATGAAGGAGATGCATGTGTGTACACCTGCATGTACCACCTAGAGGTAAATGTCAGGTCTTCTTCGATTCATCTTAATCTTCTTTTCTTTGTGTGTGTTTGCTTTTGTTTGTGTGAGACAGTCTTTGATTGAATTTAGAGCTAACAGATTCATCTAGACTAGCTAGCCAACAAGTTTCAGAGATCCTTATGTTTTTGCCTCCCCGGTACTATAGACCTGTGCTGTGTAGAGTTTTTTAATCTGGGTGCTGGGGATCCAAACTTAGGTCCTCATATTTGCACACCAACCACTTTACTTACTAAGCTATCTCTCCAGGCCCTAGTGTTTAGCTTGCTATGTGGAGTATCTCATTTCATTCTTAAAACACTTTTATAATAATTGATAATAACTATTACTGTCGTAAACTTACAGATGAGAATGGGATAATGTTACTCATATCATATTCCAAATGAAGAAACTAGATAGGGGTTAAACATATGTCATTTGAGGTAATACAGCTATTAAGTATTAAGGATAAAGGATTAAACATCAATGTTATGATTGCAAAGTTCCTAATGATCACTGTTTTTTAGAGTCAAGGTACCATGTACATTGACATTTAGCCCAATACATTTTTCTTGATTCCTGTCCCTGTTCTAGATACCAAAATGCAGGAGTCTTAGTCTTTGAACTTGCTGTAAATTAATGTAACTTGAAAAGCCATATATATTCTTTTTAGAGTCTCTCTTTCTTCCCTCTCTCCCTTTTTCCCTTTCTCCCACTTCTTCCTTCACTCCTTTCTTCTCCCTCCCCCTACATTTAGAAGTGTGTCCTGTCATTTATCTTTTTTCCCTTTGTGTAAAATTTATTTACTTACTTACTTACTTACTTATTTATTTATTGCTTATCTTTAATCTTTTTTTACAGTCCAGTCATTGTCTCCCTCCTGGTCTTCCCACCCACATTTCCTCATCCTATTCCTTCTCCTCCCCCCTCCAACCTCACCCCACCCCATCCCTCTCTTCAAGAAGACTCCCCACCCCATCCCTCCAGCTCCAGGTCTCCCCACTCCCTGGGGTCTCCAGTCTCTCTAGGGTTAGGTGCATCTTCTCTCACTGAGGCCAGACCAGGTAGTCCTCTGCTGTATATGTGTCAGGGGCCTAGTATCATCTAGTGCATGATGCCTGGTTGGTGGCTCAGCATCTGAGAGACCTCGGGGGTCCAGGTTAGTTGAGACTGCTGTTCTTTCTATGGGTTTGACCCCCTCCTCAGCTTCTTCTAGCCTTTCCCTAATTCAGCCACAGGGGTCCCCGACTTCAGTCTAATGGTTGAGTGTAAGTTTCTGCATCTATCTCAGTCAGCTGCTTGTTGCGACTCTTAGAGGATCGCCATGCTACTAGGTTCCTATCTGTAAGTATACCTTAGCATCAGTAATAGTGTCAGGCCTTTGACCCTACCCTTGAGATGGATCCCAGTTTGGGCCAGTCACTGGACCTCTTTTCCCTCAGTCTGTTCTCCATTTTGTCCCTGCAGTTCTTTTAGACTGGATCAATTTAGGGTCAGAGGTTTTGACTGTGGGATATGACAATCCCATCCATCCATTTGATGCCCTGTCTTTCTACTGGAGGTGGACTCTACAAGTTCCCTCTCTCCACTGTTAGGCATTTCATTTAAAGTCCCTCCCTTTAAGTCCTAAGAAGTCTCTCACCTCCCAGGTCTCTGGTGTATTCTAGAGGGTCCCCCCACCTCCTACCTCCCAAGGTTGCGTGTTTCCATTCTTTCTGCTAGCCTTCAGGACTTGACTCTTGTCCATCCCCCCACTCCCAAATACCTGATCATGTTTTCCTTTTCTCCTCCCTGTCCCCTCTCCTACTCTGATCCCTCCCTTCCTTGAAACCCCCCACACACACACACACCCCAGTGATTGCTTTCTTCTCCCTCCCAAGTGGGAATGAAACATCCTCACTTGGGCCCTTCAGCTTGTTAACCTTGAGTTCTGTGGATTGTATCCTAGGTACTCTGTGCTTTTTTGGCTAACATCCAGTTATTAGTGAGTACATACCATGCATGTCCTTTTGGGTCTGAGTTACCTCACTCAGGATGATATTTTCCAGTTCCACCCATTTGCCTGCAAAGCTCATAATGTCCTTGTTCTTAATAGCTGAATAGTATTCTATTGTGTAAATGAACCACAATTTCTATATCCATTCTTCTGTTGTGGGACATCTGAGTTGTTTCCAGCTTCTGGCTATCACAAATAAGGCCACTATGAACATAGTGGAACACATGACCCTGTGGCATGGTAAGGCATCTTTTGGATATATGCCCAGGAGTGGTATAGCTGGGTCTTTAGGAAGATCTCTTTCCAATTTTCTGAGGAACCTCCAGATTGATTTCCAGAATGGTTGCAATCCTACCAACAGTAGAGGAGTGTTCCTCTTTCTCTATATTCTCCCCAACATGTACTCTCACCTGAGTTTTTGATCTTAGCCATTGGCTCATCTTGAAATTCTTTTCTGCTATATAAGATCTGCTGACCTGGAGACCCATCCCATATACAATCACCAAACCCAGACACTATTGTGAATGCCAACAAGTGCTGGCTGACATGAGCCTGATGTAGCTGTCTCCTGAGAGGCTCTGACAGTTCCTGACAAATACAGAAATGGATGCTCACAGCCATCCATTGGACTGAGCACAGGTTCCTCAATGAAGAAGCTAGAGAAAGGACCAAAGGAACTGAAGGGGTTTGCAGCCCCATAGGAAGAACAACAATATGAACTAACCAGTACTCCTAGAGCTCCCAGGGGCTAAATTACCAACCAAAGAGTACACATGGTGGGACTCATGGCTGCAGCCACATATGTAGCGGAGGATGGCCTTGTGGGGCATCAATGGAAGAAGAGGCCCTTGGTCCATATGTCCCAGTGTAGGGTAATGCCAGGGCTGGAAAGTGGGAGAGGGTGGGTTGATGAGCAGGGGCATGGGGGAGGGAATAGGGGGGATTTTGGAGGGAAAACTAGGAAAGGGGAGAACATTTGAAATGTTAATAAAGAAAATATCTAATAAAAAAAACCACTCCTGCAGAAACATTTAAAAAAAAAAAAAAGATCTGGACTTGAAGATCCGATGGAGACCCTTGAGGGAGAACTCAGGGATTCCAGGCATCAGCCTTAGGCTGCATCTTCCACTGCTGGTACTAGAAGGAGAATCTGAAAACCTCGCTGCCTGTTTGCCTATAAGTTAGTGAAAGAAACCTATTTTACAGTCTTGACTCTAGAAAGCAGACAGCTTTCAAGTACTAAACAGATGCTGATAATCTCTTCCCTTCAAGCAAAATATATATCCCATGGTTTTCTCAAGCGATTCGAAGACTTGTCTTGGCCATTCTCAGTTTTCTAAGTCATGCATGACGTAAGAATGGCTCCCTCCTGAGGGGTGAGGTTGAGGAATTAGCAGTAAGGATGTTTTAAAAAGCCATGTGAAAACCTATTTTATACATGTACTAAATAAGAATATATAGAAAAAGATTGTAAGAGCCAGAGGTCTGGAAAGAGCAGGCAAAAACAATGTTTTTTTTTTTTTTTTGGACACGACAGGACCATTGTACTCAAGAACTCCTAACAGCTGTGGTTGCCTATACACAATTAAGACAATCAGTATTCTAGTAATGATGGTTGTCATTTCAGGTTGAACTCAGTTATCTGTTGTATAAAGCACAGAGTAGTTGGTTCTGACTTTTACAAATAACCAGTATTGTCAACTTCTGTATAACTTACCATACAGAGCAACCCTTTTGCTGGAAGATTAATTCTGTATATTTTCTTCAAAGTAGTAAGGTTTCAACAGAGTGATCAGAGGCTGTGTTCTCAGATGATTTCTGTTTTAAATGTTGCTTCAAAATGGTCACTGATTTATATCCCACTAGGTGCAAATGTTCCTTCTCCACAACTTTTATAATGTATATTAATCATCCTCTTTGTTTTTGCTGACAACCATCCTAATATGGTTTTGATTTGGACTTTTTTGTTGATTAGAGATATCAAACATTTTTCCTTATTTTTGTCCATTTATATTTCTTTTCAGAAATGTCTACTTTGATCTTTTGCCTATTTTTTTTTTTTTTAAATCAGACTAACTTTTCCCATACTCTTCTGCGTTTGAGTTCTGTATATTCACGGGCAACTTAGTGTTGAGGTTGTCTTTCCACCAGGTTGTTTGCCTGGCTGCGCAGAAGCATTTTAGTCTGACGCCATCCCTTTGTTTTGTTTTAGTTGCCTGTGGTTTGAGAGTCTCATTCATGAAGTCATTGCCTCAGTAAACGTTGTGGAACTTTCCTGTTCTTTGTTTGTTTTGTTTCGTTTTCTTTGTATGTTTGGGGGATTTTTGGTTTTGTTTTCTTACAGCTTTGTTGTTTCTGATCTTATATTTGTCTTTATGCATTTTGAGTCCATTTGTGTATATGGTATGTGAGTCCATTTTCATTTTCCTGAATGTTAATATCTGTTTTTCTTAATAACATTTACAGAAGAGACACCTGTGTATGTACTTGGTACATTGACTTAGATCAACTGTTGTGAGCCCTTGACTTTATTTGGTTGCTGTGTCTGTTTTTCTGCTAGCACCATTGTGCTTTGATTGCTTTGTGCTACATTGTAAAATCCAAGTGTAATGTCTCTAGCTCCTGCTCCTTCCTTTTGAAGATTGCTTTGGCCGGTTAGGGTATTTGTATAGTTGCATACAAATTGTGCTTTTCTATTTTTTTGAAAAATGACTTTAGAATTGAGATGTGGAATACACTGCAGTAAATCACTTTGGGTACCATGAATATTTTAACATTAATTGTTCTAGCCTGTGTACATGGGCTATATTTCCATTTTTGTGTGTGTGTGTCCTCAGTTTCTTTCATTATTTTATCATTTTCACTATTTAGATATTTCATCACATTATTTAAATGCAACCTTGTCTGGGCTCAATGAGAGAGAGGGTGTGCCTAAGTCCAGCAGTGACTGACATGGGGGAGGTGAAGGGCTGGGGTGGGAGGGGTGGTAAGGGAGGTTCCCCTTTCTCAGAGGAGAAGGGAATAGGGAATGGGGAAGGAGCTAGGAGAAGGGGGACAGGGAGGAGAGGGGAAACTGATACTGGGATGGAAAGTGAATAAAATAATTTTAAAATTTTACTCTTAAGTTTTTTTAAGATTTTGTGCTGTTGCAAATAAGATTATTTTTAAAATTTCTTTTCAAATAGTTTGTTGATAATATATAAAGGTGTTACTAATTTGTACAAGTTTATTGAATTTATTAATTCTTACATTGAAATAATCCAGAAATAGAAAGATACATATGCTCTCATGTATATGTAGTATCTACAAGAAAACTGATGTCATAGAGACAACAGAAGGTGGTGTCTAGGAGCTGAGCGAAGAAGGAAGGGTAGCTGTTATAAAAGAAGACAGAGTTTCACTTATGTTGGAAGACAAAGTTTTAGTGATGCATTGCTGTATGACCACAGTTGATGATAATGTACAGTCCCTTTGGACTGCAGGAGATACCAAAATCCTCATATCCATGCATGTGTGAACCTCTCGTGTTCAATTACATAACACTTACATGCAGCCTATACTTAGCTAGATTGCATACAATGCAGAGAGGAACAGGGAAAAGCAATTCTCATGCTTGAAAACCTAATTCATAGATTAATAAACCATGTCTGATAATCTCCCTCTAATAGAAACGTGACCAGCTGGGGTCAGAACTACCAGTCAGCAGTATCACCCAAGTGAAATTTAGTGGATCCGTCATTACGACTGACTAACATCTACAAAATACATTAATTTTGTATTTTACTGTGTGTGTGTGTGTAGTTTACTGAAGAAATTAAAGTTTAATCTTTGCTAGTGGTAAATAGAAATGCCCCCCCCCTTTTTGACAGTTTTTGAAAGCACATTTGCTAGTGATGTTTTATTTCTCTTGCACTGTAAACAGCCCAATCTAAGTAAGGTTTTGCAGTGGAAATGATGTAGATTTTGCTTGGTGAAGCATATCATTTTATATTGTGGCTACTACAGTGTTTGGTTTATAGTATTCCTCGAACATTTGAATAGAGTTCCACAAATACTTAAACAAGTTAATGAGTTAATGAAGGTAAGAACAAAGAATCAATGGAACTATACTTCTTTAGCTGGAAGATGTTTTCATTACATTCTGAAGGTTGTCACTATTGATAATGATAAAGAAATTGAGGACTTGGTGCCATCAGAGAATAATATGTTCTATTAGTGAAATCTGAGCTTTGTAGACTGAACATTTAGAATAGCCTTGTTAGGAAGAAGTAACAAAGGATAGCACTATTAGTTCTGCTTTTGTATAGGTCTATATGGTTATAGGTACATATGAAAGCATTTGCTTCTGCTTTCTTCATTTTCTATTTTCTTCCTTTCTTTCTTCTTCCACTGAGCCCAATGGTGATGCCTTTTAAATATGTCTTACTTTGTAGCCCATGCTGGCTTTGAGCCCAGGATCCTCTGTCCCAACTTCCTAAATGCATGCACTCTGCCCAATGCTAGGAATACCCCCCCCCTTATTAAAAATAGCCATCTTTCCCTTTCTCTTTCATTTTCTGTTTTCTCTTTTATTCGTGTCTTGCTTCTGATCATTTCCGTATCAGGCAAAGCACCACTGTTTTCCTCGCCTTAAGGGAGACTGGTGCAGCTTAATTTAAAATGCATCTCGTTCTTCTCCCTCGCACTCTTACTTGCAGCTCATCCTCTGAAAAAGGTGCCAGTGCTTTCTTAGTTGGTGTACTAGATGAACTGCAATGCTGATGTTAAATGACCATTCATTCATTCATTCATTCATTCATCCATCCATTCATTCATTCATACTACAAATGTCATGTGTTAGGCACTTTGTTCTTAAAATCTTGAAATGATTTTGCATAGCAGAGAATATTACCAAAATTTTAAGTCTTAACTATACTAAACTGATTTTAAAATACCTAAGCAGTTAACCTCACTAGCTGCATTCCAAATAAATGTGTGTGTATGTATGTATGTATGTGTGTATGTATATGTGTGTGTATGTATGTGTATATATATATATACATATATATACATATATATATATAAAGAGAGAGAGAGAGAAATAAACTATGTTTCATATTGGTGGATACACTTTATAGGCTTATTCTTTACAAGTATATTGTTTCCTTAATTATCTTTTGATTATGACTTCTTAACTGGGATTATTTTGTGTATTTATGCTAATTTCCATTATTAAAATTCTAACTCAGTACAATTTTTTTCTGTGTAGTATTTTGGTCTTCTACTTACTACTGGGCAATCTTTAGTGTGTAAAATATGGGATACTATCGATTGTGGGTTTTTTATCACTGATTATAAACTTAGTAGTACAGAAATAGCAGTGATGAATTTTGAAAGCAGTCATCTTCTGTAAAAATAATTAATCTCTAAACTTTACTGTTGATAAGTAAGGAACAAGTTTCTGTTATTATCATAATTGAATATATACTAAGTCTAACTTAGCCAAGAAAAATATTTTTAGTTGTCTATTGTTTTTCCACAAAAGATACAGATGACTTGATTTATAATTGTAATCCTTTGTTATTTTAGTGTCTGTTACAAAAGAAATGCAAGGACCATTAACTATACTAACATGCTAGAAGTTCAAGGATATTTACTATATAATAACAAAAGAAAGAAACAGAAAACATGAACTTAGTAACATCGTATCTGTCAACCATGTGACTGATAAATACTTTGGATGCTGGTTACTGTCCTAACTTGAAGTATAAAGTGATAGTGTGACCTGATGGTAGGAAGTGTTAGAAAGGTGTCGTACTTGAGAGTCATGCTCAGCTCTGTCTCTCTTGCTCTCGTACTGTAGGCAAATTTCCTGACTTCCACTATAAAGTAAAAACCATATTTCCTTAGAGTTGCTATGAAGGCAACAGTACTCCAAGTGAGTTCGGTTGGGTAAATGTGTGAGAAGTGTAGTGTAGTCACAATGTGTTTTGATGTTCCCTTAGGTGAAGTGAATGACAAAAACATTCAAGTGGTCGAGCTACCCATCGTAGACAGCCTCCATCCTCGGCCTCCTTACTTACCACTGGCTGTTCCAGAAGACCTTGCAGATCGACTCCTAAGAGTCCACGGTGACCCTGCGGTGTGGTGGGTGTCCCAGTTTGTCAAATATTTGATTCGTCCACAACCTTGGCTAGAAAAGGAAATAGAAGAAGCCACCAAGAAGCTTGGCTTCAAACATCCAGTTATTGGGTAAGAATCTATTTTCCCCTCCCAAGCAATAAAATATAGCAGTAGTTGTATCTGTTTGCCATTTACTATGAATTTTATATAATTTAATAGTCATGGTTCCACTAAAGAACTGTTCTCCCTTGTGCACTTAGGGCAGCAGAGCAGACTGGCTCAGTGTGCCCTTCTATCTCAAATTCTCCACTTCCTTTGTCTCTCCCTCTTGTTTTTATGAAGCTCTTTGTTTTATTTTCATATTTCCTACTCCACATCTTTCTACATCTCTTAATCTTTCTATGTAATTACTGACCTCTATTCTAAATGTTAAAGCTAAAGGAAGTACATAGTGAAATCAGAATATTAAATAGTGTTCATCCCCTGAAACTTCATTGAAATTCAGAGTAGTGAATTCTCCCTGCCCCACTTCATTTGTACAGAGCATACGAAACAGGTCCAATCTCCTGAGAGAAACAGTGATTAAGAAGAATGTAGGAAAGAAAAGATGACAGAATAGATATTTCTGTGATCAGATGCACATCTGGACTATAGTCTGAATGCAAAGAAAACAACAGCCTTAAGATGACACAGCTACCCCAGTGTACTCCAGCCTCACTCAGATCCAAGACACAGCCCTGGCCTTTGGAAGACTAAGATGCAGGGAGAATGCTGAGAAATCAGTGACTTAGCCATTGTAGAACAGTGTAAGTCTGTGTCCCTCATTTAATAACATTGTTGGTGTTTTCCTCAGTGCAACAAATGAGATCTGTTTCTGCTTGCATTTGATAGAGAACGCACACACATACACACACCACACACAAGGCTGTAATGTGAACCTAATGGCTTCATGAACATAATATAGCCAATATCTTTTAAAGGCTTGCCTGTCTTAATGTAGTAAAAGTTCATATGGGTCTTTGTTTCCTTCGATGACTTTAAATTCGATGAACTGAAGTTGTAGTAACTGTACAAGGTAAAATGAAAGAAAAGAATAATATCAGAATGTTACAGGCTATATCTGTAAGCTGTGAGTCTGGTTAGGGTTTTAGTCTCAAAAGCCTTAAAATTAAGTCTATTGTTTTAATGGAGAGTTAGAGGGTATCTTGCTTCCAGGCTCCCATATATTCTTGATATAGCAATTGCTTTTTCTGTGGAAAGGTATTTCTCAAGACCTTTACTTGCTTTTCATACTGCCCTGTACTATTCGGCATGCAAACTATATTAAAGTATTTGTGAAATGTTTCAAAATGATTTTATATTTTCTAATAGTGAGAATAAATGAAAAATTGGTTTAATATGCCCCTAGTACCACCGTGACTAAGGGTACTAATGGAGTACCAGTACATTATCAGCATGCTCTGCACCTCTCCCCAGAGTCCATGTCAGACGAACAGACAAAGTGGGAACAGAAGCAGCCTTCCACCCCATCGAGGAGTACATGGTACATGTTGAAGAACATTTTCAGCTTCTCGCACGCAGAATGCAAGTGGATAAAAAAAGAGTATATCTGGCTACTGATGACCCTACTTTGTTAAAGGAGGCAAAGACAAAGTAAGTTAGACCACCTTGTGGCTCTGTAGTGGGATAATTTCTTTTCGTTGAAAAGAATCCTTAATCTAGGAAATTGTGATTCTTCTTGTTGCTAAGTAATGGGTTCCAAAATTAAAAGACTATGTAATTGTAAAGGCTTAATCTAAACAAGCCATACCTTTTTTCCATACCTGATATACTGTAATAAGAAATCGAAAGAAAATTAAACTACCAGTTTGTGTAGCATCACCAGCAGGCATCATCAAACACATTACCATACGTCTTGGTACCAAAATCTGTTTTAACACACTGGAGTTGCCATAAACAAAATTTCATAGACTGGAGCTTAATCGACAGTTTATGTCTCACAGTTTTGAAGACTGGGGCATTCCAGATTAAAATGCTATGGGGTCCATTAACTCTGAGGCTTCTTTCCTTAGTGCATAGGTAGTCACCAGACGACCACAAAACACTGTTGTTAAGGAATTCTCATCCTAAGGATGGAAGAGACAGCGAGAATATGGGTTAGCGGAACATTAAGAAACACACAGAGAAAGCCTTGATCCAAATTGTAAATTTCTTCTCAGATGATCTGAGTCAATAAGTAAAAGATAGATTTAAGTATATATGAAAGTAGAGGAAGAAAGAAAAATAGTCTTAGCTTGGCTCAGATACCCTTCCAGAAAGCATCTCTAAGCTTTGAATAGGATGTATCTCTCCTCTGCATGTTCTTGTGATATGGTTGAATACCTGTGCACCCGTCTCCTTCAGTACATTATACACACTTTTGATGCAATACCTAGCTCTGTTATAGGCCCAGTAAATGCTGAATTGTTTATTTAAATACCATCCATTTGAAAACATTTTGTCAACAGTTAATTGTTTAAACTATTTTCCCATTTAATATACTTCTTAGTGTCTCTCTCTCTCTCTCTCTCTCTCTCTCTGTCTCTCTATCTATCTCTATCTCTATCTCTATCTCTCTATCTCTCTATCTCTCTCGTGGGTAGGGAAAAGAAACATTTAGAATAAGGCCTAAAATGCAGCTGTTTCCTCAAGTGGTTGAGTATACATAGCCAAGAAACTCATCAGCCAAATATAAAACTAAGTTAATATAAGAGCTATATATTAAGTGACCCCTGAGCAAAACCTCTAAAGCAGTTTTCAATTCAGATATACAGTGCTCATTCATTTTAAAACACTAGACAAGATTTGTAAGTTGGGTAAAGAAGGGATATTAACTTTGTCTACTCTCTTATTATTGAATGCATCACAAAACTTTCTTCCCTTGATCTGCAAAGTAATTTGTGTCCATTAGAAGATATAGAAGTTTATAAATACAATAATAAAGGAAAAGTACTACCCACAGCCCCATTACCCAGTGACAGCCATTGTTTCCATAATGACATTTCCCTCTCAGAAATTTATATAGTCACATTTTTGGTTCTGATTTTTGATATGGAGTCTCATGTGGCCCAGACTAACCTTAAACTCACCATGTAACTGAGGATGACTTTGAACTTCTGATTCTTCTGCTTCTATCCCCCAGACCCCACACCCAGTACTGGAATTACAAGCCCATGTTACCACATCCAGTTTCTCTGTTGCTAGACATTAAATCCAGGGCTTCCTGCATGCCAAGCAAGCATGCTACCAACTGATGACCTCCTAGCTTTAATCACATTTTTAAAAATTAGTTAAGATTCAATGTAATTTGAACTTGTTTTTCACTTAATATAACATTTAATCTATCTTCTTAGGTCACTTAAGTCTATTTGCTTATTTATTTCTAACAACTTTGTATGTTTGTGGGATGTAGTATGATGCTTTAAACTATATATACATTGTAGAAAGAGTCAAATTAATTAATACCTATCACTTCACCAACATATTGTGTATATGAGAGGGGGGAGAGAGAGACAGAAAGGGAGAGAGAGACAGAGAGGGAGAGAGAGACAGAGGGAGAGAGAGACAGAGAGGGAGAGACAGAGAGGAGAGAGAGACAGAGAGGGAGAGAGACGGGGGGGTAGATTGAGATTGATTGTCCTTGGTGGGCATCTAAAGTGCTTCCATATCTTGGCTCCTGAAATGAAGATGGGGAGTAGAGAGAGGTTTCTTTGACACTGACTTCAGTTACTTTGTATATATGGCCTCTAATAGAATGAGTCATATGGTAATTCTGTTTTTTTAGTTTTGAGCCATTTCCATCCTTTAAGCTAATACTAGTTTTTACTGTCCCCACATTGTATCAAGGATTTCTTTGTACCACAGTCTGGGTGACACTTAGTACTCTTGTGTCTTTTTTTAACAGCCATTCTGAAGGGTGCAAGATGATAACTCATTATGGTTTTAATTTGCATTTTCCTAGTGCTCAGAAATGATGAACACTTTTTATATTCTTTTCCATTTATAGTTTAGAAATTAACCCTTATCAGATACATGACATGACATATTTCCCCAGTATGTGGTTGCCTCTACAGTGCGTTTGCTTTGCAGAAACATTTTAATTTGAAAAAGTCCTACTTGTTTTTTCTTTTGTTACCTATAGTTTTAGAGTCTTGCCTATGATATCGTTGCCTAAACCAGTTTCATAGAGCTTACTCTGGATGTCATTGAAATAGTTTGCAGTCTCCATACTACACTGAAATCTTTTATCTGTTTTGAGTTAGTTTTTTGTTTTCAACTTAGTGTAAGACAAGGGTCTATTTTCATTTTTCTATCTGTGGATATCCAGTATTCCTAATACTATATTTATTAGGCAAACTGTCCTTTCTCTATCAAATGTTCTTGGAAAATTAGACTATCGATGCTTTGGTTTATTTTGGAGCTTCCCATTTCACTGATCATTGTATCTGCTTTTATGCCAAAACTACATTATTCTGATTATAGCAGATGTGTAATGCACAGCTTTGAAATCAGGGAATGTGAGATTTCCAGGCTGGTGAATTTTGCTCATGATTGCTTTTGGAGATTTAGAGTTTTTTCTGGTTCTATATAGGTTGTAGATAGACTGCTTCTCCTGTGGAAAATGAAATTGGAATTCTGTTAGGAATTGTATTGAATCTGCTGGTCACTTTGAGTAAAGAAACTTTTAACAGTTTATTGAATTTTGCACTTCTTCAGGTCTTTTCAGTACTTTATACTTGTTAACATGCAGATCTACCACCCACTTGGCTAAATTCACTCTCACGTATTTTATTTGGTTCTATTACAGATTGGCTTCTTCATTTTGGGTTAGTTTGCTAGCATGTAGAAACACTACTGGTTT
>JADRCC010566484.1:0-14070 GCA_019843855.1 Hylomyscus alleni
ACTACGGCCCCCCTTAGCCTATTAGGTTTTGTAGGGGTGGCTTACTGGGTCCTGCAGCATTTTGCCATTGTTGCCATTATTTTACAGTGGTGGACTCTGAGAGCTGAGGCAAAATTGTCAATCCAATTAATGTTCAAGGAAGGCAGGGCAAGAGGGCACTCTTCTTGAGTGGAATCTCATGGGTACCCAGAAAAAATCCATCGGATTCCATCATGGTACTTTGATAATATTCAGGAGTCCTCCAGGGAAAGCACAGTGGACAAAGACAACAAGCAAGAAATGCTTACCCCCCACCAATAAGATGGTCTGCATAGATAGATAGATAGATAGATAGATAGATAGATAGATAGATAGACGGATGGATGGATGGATGGACGGACGGACGGACGGACAGACAGACGGACAGATAGATAAAATCGATAGATAGATGGCCAGTCAGCTTCAACTACCGCTGAGTGTTAAATAGTGCTTCAGGTATTAACAGATTTTTGTGTCCTAGAAGACAAAAACCTCAGGAGCTTAAAGGGAGCTAGAGATCAAGTTGAAGAACTTCCCAAAGCAGAAAATTGAAGCACAGATTTGATAATGTTTTATAAACTCACATGGGTCAGCTAGTGGTCACACCAGGACTTCAATGAATAATGACTGCCAAGAGCTTTTCAAGACTCCCCTGCAGAAGGCTTTAGGTCAAATGACATAACTGAGACGGGTCTTTCTCCTCCAGGTGTGACTTTCCTGATGATTTTGTAGACACTTGAAAGGTGAAATTGAAAACAGCAATAGTCGTTTTTTTCAGATTTGTTGTTTTAGGAACTCGAGCAAAGACAGAAGCTAGCCTTTGTTCTCAGTCCGTAGTTGTTTTCCTCTTGTAATGGATCAAAAGACCAATACAGATGAAATAATAACAGTAAAGTGTCTGGGAACTTGAGAAGATACTGCAAATGTCACATCACGAGGGGTTTTAATTTCACCTTTGAAATCGCATATCAAGTTCTCATATCCTGCTCCGAGCATGGTCAAACATGCAAATATTTGCTTTCTGAGTAATTTGCCCTAATGACTTTGAAGCATTTTTTAAGGAACAGTAGTGACATTGTTCTTCCCAGGCAGCAAGCACATCCTTTGTCAGATGTCCTGAGAGATCAAGTCAACCAGAATGTTTTTAAGACCTGGTGCTGGGTTTGTTAACCTCATCTTCAAGGAGACAAAATGTTGGGTGTGTAGATTATCACATCCCCTATACTTTGGAGACACGCCTACCTGGCTTTTAGCGATTTTAATTTCCACTTTTAACTCTTCTGCAGACCCTTCACACGTTTGTTGTCATTTAGAAAGTACTGGATTTTTTTGGGGGGGGGAGTTTTAAGTGATTGTAAATAGGAAGTTGCTTGTTAGCAATTCCATTTTCACAGATATTGAGAACGTCTGGGTTGATGATCATTTAAACCTGATCAGTAGAAACTGGGGAAACCTCATCCATCACAGGATCAGAAGGGTTTGTATTTACCTCTCCTCTACCTGTTCTTAATCAGCAGTGGGGTCTGAGCACTAGCACTGGTCTCCTGGGCAGCCCTAGTGATGGGAATATCACTAGGAACAGAAAGTTCGAACGAAAATGATTCCATGGGGAAAGAACCTTCTGCGAGTTGCCAACATGCTACCTTAGAATTTGTTACTTTAATATCTGCTTGCCCTTTTTTACTCAACAGTATACTACCATCTCCTTTCTAGTAAAATGTACCCCCCTACAGTGTTCATAGTTTTTTAAATACTAAAAAGGGTGTTTATTGTTAAGTCATAGAAGGAACTGAAAATTTTGTCCTGGGGAAAATTATTCAGACTGTTACTGTTCTAACATATAACAGACAGTCTGTTGTAATATACAGAAAAAAGAAATTAAGGTCAGTATACCTGAGTTAAAGGTAGAAATGATGACTGTGCTTTTTGTTCATTTGCTTCATGTTTAGCGTTAACCCATTCTGTTAGGTCGCAAAAAGTAAGTGAGAGAGAGAGCAGGCCCATATGAGAAAAGAGTAAAAGCTGATAATGGTTCCAACCACATTCAAGAAGATATTAGAGTAAATCGGTAAGCAATCGGGCACAAAGGACGTGGGTGTAACACAGAACTTCTGGTAAATGTGAATTGAAACTTGAGAGAGAAAGACGGAGTAGTGAGTGTGGACTGGGGGCGGAGAGAGGACGCTCCTTGTTAAATAAGCAAAAGCCAAGGCACCAGGTAGATTGGGCAACATCGATGAGACAGGAGATGGCTAGGGAGCAAAGTCACACTGGCAAAGCACAGCTTGAGTAGCTAAATGTCCCATTTATTTATATATAGAAGCACATTTCCAAATCTCAGCTCCAGAATGAAGCAGGGAACCTAGAGATGGTTTGTAGAATTTCCTCCCAGCCCCGAAAGTTGCATAATTCTATATTAAACATTAGGTCAAATGTTGAATTTTTATATTTCAAAAATGTTAAATTAATTATAAAGTGTGGGGGAGTACATCTCTTTCAGCAGCCAGAAATCCTGGCTTATATTCTGAATATCTCATGTATATTTAAGAAATATCCCTTGCAAGTCTTTATGGACTGTAGATCTTCCCCAGGCTCTGGGAACCCAAGAGAAAAAGACAGAAAAGCTAAAACTGTAGCTTTTGGAGAAGAGAGTCTTAAATACATAATTAAACAGCCCGATTCCTATAGCCCATGCCTCCAAGTGGAACATTTGGGGAGAAATCGTATTGTGACGAGTCAGCTGTTTCCACTGTATAAAATGATCCAGCCAGCCTGACAGCCTTAGCCCCTGACACCTCATGCCTGTCTAACCTTGTTACTGAGACCAAGGTATTGTCTTCAGGTATACATTCTCAAATAGCATTGGAAATGTTTAATAAGAGTATGCTCCTCTTTAATGGAGTGGAGAATGTGTCCACATAGTTTGTATTATTTTTCCATCAGTCAATAGTTTAAAAAAAAATCTGATTTACAAGTTACCTTCTTCTATAGTTGGAAAGTAATCTCATTGAATAGTGATGCCCTCAAGTAAGTGGAGTGTAGGGATAAGATCCTTATAAAATGTAATGTAATTTAATACCATGGCCTCTGGAATGAGGGGACTCGAGGTCCTAGACGAAACAGTGACTCCCAGTTGCCATAGATTGAAAGTATTTGAAGAAGACGACTTTTATACACACATATGCACAGGCAGCTAGAAGGTGCCTGCTAACGGAGGCGCTGGTATTAAATCCATAGTAATGTGCTCTGTCACAGCTGGCTTTCTAAATCCTCCACGTATAGAATTTATCTTCGTGAGAAACAAAATAAATATTTCAAAACCTATAATATTATTTCAAAGATTGTGCTGTGTTGAAAGCCAGGTTGAACCTTTCCTCATGCAATATGTGAAGCTACTTTTAAATATTAAACATTAATGCGAGTTCCAAAAGAATCAAAGTGTTTGCACTTATGGAGACACTAACCGGGTATGACATGCTGCGCATAAATTAAAACTTCCACACAGGGTTCAAATGAACCATTTTGACTGATACGTTTCCAGTGACTATTATAAAGGGAATGTTGTAATTCTTTTCTGCGATTGAAAATGAAATCACAATGAAAGGTAGGGGATATCAGCCACTTTGGATGCTTCTTGGTTTAAGCAATTACAAAAGGACAGTTGCGTGTTATGTCGGTGGGGCAGAGTTATCAAGAGAGTTTTTATTTTGTGTGAGGACAAGAACAGAGAGGAGGGGGAAAAAAAAATCAAAGGATTACCAGGAATTTATTGAGGAATGCAAAACTTCTCTTATGGAGAGACCTTTTACACAGCAGGAACTTCAGCCCATGCATGAGGCAGGCTGCTTGCATGGAGAAAAACAAAACAATACCACCCCCTCCCCTGCTCCCGGTCTGCCTCTCCCCCCTCACTCTATTGACATGCATAGCTGGCCTGGTAGGTGTAAAAATAGACTGGCAGTCCCTGAACTGGAAATGGTCACTGAACGCAGGCTACAGTTGCTGGGGTTTTGAGTTCTCTCTGACACCAGCAAGCCGGGCAGCTGATGGGGAAAACTGGTGAGGGACATGTTGGAGCACTGAGGACAGGAGCCAAGGATCATGGATTGTCTCTGCTAGCGGATCCTTGGGAGCCCAGGCCAGTACAAGGGCAGGCCCTTTGGCAGCCGGAAGTGTAGAGCTGAGATGGGGAATGCTGCTCTCTGCTCGTCTTGCCATGCGAACAAGAGTGTCAGAGCACAGGCAAACATGTTGGAGCTGGATACAACCCCAGACTACTATGGCTGTAACAGTGACGATGTCAAAGAGCCTGACGTACTGGTAAGTGTTAAGCCATAAATGGGAGGACATTGGTCTAAGAATCAACAGTGATGCTCATTGGTCATATCTCTCAACTTCCTGGAAGGAAGCTGACGTAAAATCAATGTGATTTCACCACCCGACTGTCTGGCAGTCAGTGACCTGCTGCTGTTGGATCTGAATGCTACTGTATGAGTATGTTGGTCTCTTCTTTCTTCTGTAGCTACGAACTGACATTCGAAGAGGGCTGTTGCGCCGCCTCTTTAGTTTGGACTTTTGGCAAGCCTGGATATGCATGTATGTGTGCACGAATGTGCATGTATGTGTGCATGCGTGCATACACACCCACATACCGTGATAGAGTGATTTTCAGCAGTACTGTGGAGAGTCATGTTCAGGCTGCCAAATTCTTTTCCCTATTTATATATTCTTATACAGTTCATTCTTTCATTAGGCCAGAGGGCATTTTGCATGCATGTGCTAACTTAGAATCCCAGTTCTAGCTATAAAAGCATTGTTCATGTTGTTTGTGAATAATTTCAGTGAGGCCTGTAGACGTAGGTCTAGTGATGATCATGCTAGTTTGGTGAAAAGGCTTAAATGTGGAGAACTCAGATATTTAAGTTGGTCTCCAGATTTTAATCATCCCATGACATGGTGTGTAAGAGTCACCGTGACTTAAAAGGAAGTGTTGTTGGCCCAGGTTGATAAGGTACTGGGAGAGTCAGAAGTTGACCAGAATTTCATACTGAAGGTTTGTGAGTGAGGGCCATCGAGAGCTTTGTTTTTCTGTGCTCGCTGCTGTTCCCAGGAGGGATCACCGATTATGAGGCATGTCCTCTTTGGCTTTTACCCTGACCCGGATCTTTGGACTTGTCAGATTGTAGTGAAACTGAAACTTGGACTTAGAGCCTGTCAAGAAAAAACGATTTGCAGAGCAGTGGTATAGCTGCGGGGAGGGGGTGGGGGGAGGGCAGAAAGCCAGGGAGAGGCAAGTGCTTCCTAGCTGGAAGTGAAAGGTTTAGGAAACAAATCCCTTCTCTAGGGAAAATATTGGCCTGAGGTCACCCAGGTAGGGGGAGCTAGGAGCAAGCAGTTTCTCTTTCTGGGTCAGAGTTTAAATTAGTCACATCCACAGATCTCACAGTGAGCTCTTCTAATGCTATGGAGCTGAGCTTAGGGCAAAAAAATAAGGTGAGCTAGAAGGAGCCTTGTGCTTGGCAGTTGGAGGTTAAAAATACATCCTGTAACAATATACCTTGTTTAAAAACTGCATGTTCCTGAGCTTTTAAAAATACTTAGGGCATTCAAAAATATTAGCTAATAATGACCCTGATGTCTTTAAGTTGTACACATATTTCCCATTTATTTATCTTTTAAGTATCAAAAGGGCTGGAGATGTAACTCGGTGGTAGGGCCCCTCCCAGCACAGGTTAGGTTCTGGGTTCCATAACTCAGCATTGGAAAAAATTGTCCAGGTCAAATAATGCATGGAAGGAAATGAGAAGCACCTTAAGAATTAAATGCAAGAGCAAAACGAAGATAAGCTCTTTCTTAATCTCCCGACAGGGTTTTTCTGTACAGCTCTGACTATCCTGGAACCTACTCTATAGACAAAGCTGGCCTTGAACTCACAAAGGTCTGCCTGCCTCTGTCTGGCCCAAGGGTAAGCTTTTAAACATAGAGGACAAAGAAGGGTAACTTCTTGAGTTTCTTTGAGGTAAAAGAGAAGTGGCAGGTTGATTTTTAAATTCTGGGGCTAGAATGAGAAATTCATTCAGAGGTTCAGAACTCGAAAAGCCACCACCAGTATCAGTATCCAGGGATTGGTTGGTGGCATTTAACTCTCAATATTCAGAATACCACTCGTGCTAATGGAGAAGGTGGAGCCTGAAGTAGATCTAGGAAGCTGTTTGAAACTAGAGTTTGGATTGCTGTGTGGACGAAATTATATTTGTCCTTTCAGTATGAATGAGCCAGGCCTTGGTCTGAAGGATGTCCAATGATTGATAAAATAGAAGTTCCATTATGGATGTCACAGTGTTGTGGATCATGCAAAGGTGGAAATTCAGTTTTCATAAAGTCTGTAAAAACATCAAGCTTATTTAACTCATGTGAAGAGCACCCCGTTAATCTTGAAGCCACTAGTGTGACACTAGAGAAAGCTAGAAATACCATGTATCCTTTTCCTAGCTAAAACAGCTGTTGGTCACAGAAACAATGAAATTTGGGCAAAAACCATAGGATTGGATTATTAAGAGATACATAAGCCAAGATTTAAGACAGACTGCCTACGAGAGGGAGACCATGGACCAAAGGCATTTTTGGAGTATTGGTTTAGGTTGTGTTCATATGGCATGAGCTACCTTGTCTTTGACATGACGAATGAAGTGCCCACCACCTACCTAATAGGGGCTTAGGGAACGTTTGTGGAAAAGATGAATGATTTAGTTAGGAAGTTACTCAACGAAGCAGATCTTACTGTGGAGATTTTCTAGATACATTAGTGTGCCCTCAGATCTGGCAGAAGTGGTAAAATGGTGGAATTACAAGATATATAGTTAAAGGAAGAATTTAAGAAATTCTTTCGCCGGGTGGTGGTGGCGCACGCCTTTAATTCCAGCACTTGGGAGGCAGAGGCAGGCGGATTTCTGAGTTCGAGGCCAGCCGGTTTGCAGAGTGAGTTCCAGGACAGCCAAGGCTACACAGAGAAACCATGTCTCAAAAAAAAAAAAAAAAAAAAAAAAAAAAGAAAAGAAAGAAATTCTTTCAACTTCTATTCAAGAAGTGGATGAACTTTAATATACATATTATTTTGTGAAATAATAGGTCTTTCTTTAAGTAGTTATTCTTTCATGCAGCAAATTGTACACAAAGAACAATAGTTGCATGTTCAAGACATGTAGTAAAAGATTATATTATTATAAGAGGAATAATTTAATGTAAACAGTAATGTCTAACTCAGCATCTGGAACATCCCTCTATATCAGCTTTATGATGAGTCCATCCAAGCCAAACATTTGTCTTTATTTGAACTATGTGTTGATTTTAAAGCACCATTTCTTCTTCCATATTTCATAAGATGAAGTCCACTATATTCCCAGTGTCTTTTCAAGGTCACATGTCTGGGATGGAGCTGAGAATTGATGGCAGAGAAAGCTCTTTTATTTTTTGACTGTATTTTGCTTCCTTCCCAGGCAGCAAAGCATCTGCTGTGACTCTTACTCATTTCCAGATCCGGATTTCATTCCTCAGTTACATTTATTGTGCCACAGGAAACATTCACTTGTTTTGTGATTCCTTTATTTTCACTGGAGTCTCTTTGAAATTCGTGCTATTTTATATCACAGTTGACTATAAAAATCTTAGGGGTTTGGCTTTTCAATACTTCAATCATATTTGTGTGGGCTTATGTAAGTGCAGGAAAGCTTCCCTTTCTTTCTATCTTTCTGAAATATTTTCCCATAGGAGCTCAACCATTACAATGCCTACCTGATAGGGAATCATTGCTGGGCCATCCTTGGGCAAGTCAATTATATATGGAGGCCCTGTGAAAGCCGAGGGTTTAGTAATACACATTGTTTGTTGAAACTGGTTTTTGAGGAATTATGAGTGTTGCTGGGATAGAGTTTATTTAAAATCTTAATTTTCTCTTCCTCCCTCTCTGCCTACTGACATCACCGAGTGACCAAGGGAGGATTTGAAATAATCTTAGATTTTATTTTGCCTGATATTGTAGCATTCTCCTCATTTTCTAAGTAACCACACAGTGCACTAAACTTAATGTTGAGAGTGGTCATTTATCTACTGAAGAATTCTCACTATATCATGGAAAAATAAAAGAAATTTGAGTTCTCCCATAGTAGAAGTAATCTGTTTCTATTGCTTTCATGCTGCTTTTTTAGTATCTTACCTTTCTAGATTGTTGACTTCCTAAGGAAAGGAGGAAGCACCCACTGAGACACCTAGGAAGGCAGCAATGTACAGGAGAATCTGTGAGACACTTTTGAAAACTTCTGGTTGTTAAATACAGCCTTGAGCCGTAAAGGAAAAAGCATGTGTGTCTATTACATTTTTATTGCTGTGATAAAATACCATGACCAATGCAACTTAGAAGAGGGAAGGTTTACTTGGCCTTACAGTTCCAGAGGCTAAGCATTCATCATGGCTGCACATGGCAGGCACTAAATGTAGAGAGTTCACATCTTGAACTGCATGGAGGAGAAATGAGCAAAGAAGAAATGTCTTAAGTCACCAAATTCTCAAAGCCCATACAGGAATGCTTCCTTCAGCAAGCCCACACCCCCTAAGTCTTCCCAAGGCCCCACCAACTGGGGACCAAGTGTTCAAATACATGAGCCTACTGGGAGCTTCTCATTGAACCTGCCATAGCTTGTTAAGGGATAAAATATGATCAATTATTTTCTATTAATAAGGTGAAATTTTGCAGATTTGTCCATTTGACTATTCTCTATGATTGTTTCTTTTCAAAAATGGCATATGGGGGCTAAATGTGGTGGTATGCCTTTAATTCCAGTACTTGAGAGGTAGAGACATGTGGGTCTCTGTGATTGAGGCCAACATGCTTCACAGAGTGAGTTCTAGGACCTGTTTCAATAAAAACCAAAACCAAAACCAAACCAAAACAAAAACCACAGTAGAACATTGTCATATGGTGTTCAACTTCCTATGCTTTGTTACACAATAATTTTTGATGGTTGATGATGGCTTAGTTGGAAAAACATTTGGCATTGTGTAATAAATACATAGCATGAAAGGTCTAGTTAATCTTTTAAAGGTAGCACTTCTCAAAGTGTAGTCTATGAATGACTTATCTGAAAGATCACCTGTGCTGTTGTAGAATTGCAGAAATTCTTGGGACCTCCTGAATCTTAGATGGTAGCCAGGAAGATGTGTTTAGCAAGATTAAGCATGATCTCTAAGTAGCTCGTAAGTGAATTTGGATAGGATAACTACTACTTTGTGTTGAAAGTGGTGGGTTGGCTTTTCTGAAGAGACAGGGCTGGGTGTGTACTGTCAGCACACAAGGACACAAAAATGTTAATAAGCTTTTCCTGTCCAGTGTGTTGGCAACACTTTTTAGGTAATTAAAGAAGCCAACACCACATGGGACGTGTGGGAACAGAGGATGCTCTGCCCGAAAACTCAACCCTTGCAGGTTTGTGCATTGCCTTAAAAGTCAGAAAGGCTCTGTTCTATGTTGCAGTGACATTTTAAACCACAGTGCTTAGAACACGCTTAAATTCCACTCTCAAAAGCAAGCCATTTCTGTGCACTTACAAAGAGTATTTTCATTTATTGTCTGACCTTGTTAGCCCTCATTGGAAGCCCAGGCACAGAGGCACCGAAGAGGTTATGGATATGCGTTCCTAAAGTTTTAAAAATTTGAATTTTGCTTCACTGTTGAGCCTTTTGAACAACAGTGTTGTTCAGAATGACCTGTTACTCCCTTGGAATTGAAGCCCATACTTCAATTCAAAACATTCCACACACGCGCAGCACATGAGAGATGATTAACAGATGTCTTCCACCTCATTAAAAGTTCTTAGCACACCAACTGTTAAAGGCAAAAGCATGGACATTTTAGAGGTAGTTTGTTTCAGCAAAGGGCACCTGATGAACCAACCCAGAGCCAGGGCTTGGCTCAGGAGTTGGCATATAGGAAGTATGGATAGAAAACAGAAGTCCTGTTTGGAAATGGCTACATCTCTGTATTAGCCTTATTAGAGCCTGGCGTGAGAAGCCATTGCCTCCTCTGGCCATTGTCTGATCAGCTAGTGGCCCGAGACTGTGTAAAGTGCAGCTGCTGCTGGGCTTGGACTCAGTAACTTATTGTTAAGAGAGTATTTACCGTCCGCTGCATTAGGTCATAGTTTGCCGCAGAGGGACTCATGGTACAGAGTACTCAGACAGCTTCTGGGAAAATTGTACTTGATTTAACAGAAATACATGCAGTAGAAAAAAACATCTATATGCTTTGTTTTTATACAAGGAGGTCTGAATAGGGTTTTTCCTCTCACAACTCCTCCTAGATCCTCCCATCTCCCCACCTATCCAAATATACGCCCTTTCTTCCTCTCTCTCAGAAAATAAGCAGATGTCTAAAAAATAATAATAATAAAATAAAAAAACACTAACAAACCTGTATAAACTCAAACAAAAAATAGAAAAAAAAATCAAAGAAAAAGCACGGGAAACCCATACAGATACAGAGAAACACTCATTTGCACACACAGAAGTCTCATAAAAAGACACAATCAGAAACCATAACACACCAAAACCAGAAACATAAAATACATATAAGGAAAGAAAAAAAAAGCCTGAGTAACGAATTATGAGACAAAAAAAAAAACCCTCCAAAACTACAAAACTACTATTTAGTTTGTTTTGAGTTGGCATCTCCTGCTGGGCAAGGGAAGAGTCTTATTAAGAGTGCTTTGTATACCCAGTGAGATTCCATTGGAAAAAACTAATTTTTCCTTTAGGGGCTGTTTTCAATTGGAGACAATTCTATGTTAGGTATTAAGGCATGTGTCCTTTTCTCCTCTCAGTGCTGGGATCCCATCTAGCTTAGCCATGTGTAAGACCCATGTGTGCTGCCACAGTCTCTACAAGTTCATATGTGTACCAACCCTGCTGTTTTCAGAGGGGTTTTGTTTCCATGGTGTCTTCTATCCCTTCTGGCTCTTACAGATTGTCTGTCTCCCCGTCTGCAGAGTTCCCTGAGCTCCAAGGAGAAGGATTTGATGGACATCCTATTTAGTACTGAGTATTCAAAGACCTCTCACTCTCTGTGCGTTGTTCAATTGCAGGTTTCTGTGTTTATTCCCATCTACTGCAGTAGGCGGCATCTCTAATGATGGCTGAGGAAGACACCAATCCATGAGTATAGCAGAACATCATTAGCAGTCATTTATTGCTATGTTCCTATTAGCAGAGCAGTAGTATTTGGTTTTCCCGTAGATCTATGACCTTTGTACTTTCAGGTTCTTGGCCACCTTAGTAGCGTTGGGTATGGGTGCCATCATCAGATAGTGGTTGGGTACTCCACAGCCTTTGTGCCACTCTTACTATAGTGTATCTCGAAGTCAAGTAACCATTGTAGTTAAGAGGGCTGCTGTGCTGGCCCTCTAAACAAAGAGTGTGTGCTTATCTTTCTCCTTGGGTAGTGTACAAAATACCTTACAGTAATATGAACACTAGTCAGTAAGGGTGAAGGTTCTATGCAGGCATGAGCTTGACTTTTCTGTGTCCGATGAGTTATGTATGTATTGTCTTCAGCTATAGGGTCATACTCGAAGTTTGTGGAGAGCAACCGATAGCTTTGTAAACAGCTTAGGTTGAGGGTTTGAGGGTGTCTTCGGCCAACAGCATTATTAGATGTAACTCATTCCTGGCACTGGAGGTTTCATTTGGTGGCAAGAGATGTTCAGCTGGGGTACCACTTCCTCCAGTATTTGGCAATTATATTTAAATCACTTTCATATATTTAAGACGCTTCTAGTTTCCAAATGAATACCTCCATTGCCCCTTAGTTTTAGTTGTCCCTCCCAAGTTCCCTCTCTTACTCCCTTCTCTTACATCTCAATATTATCCTCCATCTCATATATTTTTAATTGGCAACTATAAAATTAGATATTGAATCAATGCATTATAAGATAGTAAATATTAAATTTCATTAGTCTCCTCCCCTCTCCTCTCTTTTTCTCTTCCTTCCTTCCTTCTTTCTTTCCTTCCTTCCTTTTTTTGAACTTTTTATTATAGTTTATTTTAAATGGCTTGGAGGTCAGTGAGGATTGCCACTTCTAACATGATAAATTTCACTAACATTAACTTTCATAGACTATTAATAATCACAAATGCAATTGTTTCCTGAAATAAGTTAACAAAAATAGACCATTTTTTCAAATTTCAAATATGGAAATTGTTCATTTGTTTGAGATTGTGTCAGATCCTGTCTTTATAATATTGGCAAGCCAGCCTTAAACTTATAGAGATCCACTTTGTTTCTATGTTCTTTCATTATTTTTTGCTTTTAATAATCTACCCTATCTCAAAAAAAGGATGGAAAATTATAAACACATATAGACACATATAAATAGGTTCATAGCAGAACATTTGAAAACTGAATTAAAAATTGTTGAAGTCATAATAATCCATTACTTTAATTTAACAATTTATATTTTCATGTCTCACACATATTCTTTTACAATATACCTTCATATATTTTCTCATGTTCATAACAAGCCATTTCATTTAATGTCACAGTTGTTCAGATTTAAAATCAGTTTGGAAGAGAGACTTATTATAAATACATTTTCACCATTTACTTTCTAGCAAGAAAAGGAAATTTACTACTGTCATTTCTTGAAAGTGTGATGAACCTTTAAGCAGCAGGTGGAGTTAATTAAGAACAGCTGAGAGGTTCTGGAAGCTTCTGGAAGCAATCCCACTCAGGGAAGCACTCTGGTGTGCACGCTGGAAATTTTCATGCTGCCTAAGAAACAGGACTAAATGGCTGTCTTTGAAGCCACCAATGAGAGGTGGCTTGGAAGGCCTTTTCCTTTCACACTAATAGTGACAGCTGTGATGACAACATTATTCTAGTTTCATGTGTTGAGTATAACATGCAGTAGCATTTTGAAGTAATGCAATCGGATCCTTAGGACTTGCAACTATCATGTTAGCTCCATCACAAAAAAGAAATCTTCCTTTTCATTTTGGATACAGTTCAAACTGCTGGCTCTGCCCCAAGGCAAGAAAGGGAATTGGGCACCAGAGGATCGAGATGAACACTGAGCCAGGAATGTGGTGGTAGTATCCACCTGTTCCCTAGTCAACAGAGGACTAATATTCAGTACTGATGACAGCATCTGGTGAGGTCTAATGAATGGAGGGGGGTGTCTCTATAGCAAGACAGGGCACACTCACAGTTCAACCACGTTTTACCCCCAAACCCACAGGCAAGTGGCACAGGCCCACTGGTCCCAGGCTTCCTCATTTGAGAAGCTTATGAGGACTAAGTAAGATTACAAATGTATTTGACATGTACTGAGGCTACTGCTTACATTGTAGTACAACATAGAGGAAAGAAATAACCTAAGTGCATATTGCTTATTCTCTCAAGTTGCTCAGGATCTAGTGGGGCAGCCAAAGCATGCACACAAAACCAGTTTGACTTCTTTCTTAGTCTTATAAATGGATAGAGGAGTAGAGGGTAGATAGACTCCTATCAGGATGCTGTGTTTGCTAAGAAAATATTTATCATTAACAACTCACTAAAGCAGCATCCCTAGCTATATATCTATATACCTATATTTATACAACACCACACACACACACACACACACACACACACTCATACAAGTCATTAAAAATTATTAAACATGATTGCTCAATGTGCTCTTTGTCAAGTGCTACCTTAAAACAAGTGCAGTCCATAGATACATTGTAATTGATTCTCTTGCTTAAAATTGAACTACAGAAGGAAGACATGGGTCTGGGTAAATCTTGCTTAGGCTAGTTTCTACTAGACACAGTCAGTGTTAACTTAATGTCTGTATCAGTGAGGAAACTCAGTTATATAAACACTGCATATCATTGGTGAGGAAATGCAGAAAATAAAAGTGGTTCACGCCTAGGAGCACAGGGCTTAGTGTGGCCCTGTGTATTCCCCAGGTTATGTTTCACATGGTGTACTGGCTGGTTTTGTGTGTCAACTTGACACAGGCT
>JADRCC010566486.1:0-10000 GCA_019843855.1 Hylomyscus alleni
CACACACACACACACAACACACGCACTCACACAAGCTTGCACCAATTAAAGACCCATATCCTTTTTCGCTTTGTTAGCGCTACACCTGAAGAAAAAGTTACAGCCACCCTTAGATGAACAGATCTGAGTAGCAGACAATGAAATTCATCCCAGTTCCTTATAAACATGGTATATTAGCACTATTAGCCCCCAAAGTATCCAATCAGAGAACCTGAAGCCAAAAGCAGACAAGCAGAGCCAGCTGCAGCTTATGCACCTTGCCCGGACTCGAACCTGTCAGCCATGTGCAGTTTCTCTGCCATCAAGTAAGGCCCAACGTTACTAGGCTTGAGGTCGCTACTCTTTCTTCTAACCAAGCAAATGCATTTGGGTGTCTTCCTTTGATTTAGTCTAACATCATCTGTTCTATATCATTCACCACTTACTAAAACTATTTAAGGTGCATTGAGCCTTGCAGAAAGTGGGAGTACTGGGAAACTAGGAACCAAAGAGCAAAGTGGGAGAAATTGAGAAATAACTTACATAAATCAGGAATTATTCCTAATAACATTGTTAATTCTTTAAAACATTGTCAATTTTTTTTTCGAGACAGGGTTTCTCCGAATAGCCCTGGCAGTCCTGGAACTCACTCTGTAGACCAGGCCTCAAACTCAGAAATCCACCTGCCTCTGCCTCCCAAGTGCTGGGATTAAAGGAATGCAACACCACTGCCCGACACATTGTTAATTTTTAAAATTTGATAAATTTTTAAATTTTGTATTAAAAATTCCCTATCCAATCACTTGACTGCAGCTCTATGTAATATTTGTAGAAAGCCTCCCGATCATGCAAAGTTGACTTTTACTCTACTAGATGATTTTAGAAAACTTTAATTGATTTATTTAATAGTCAAGTCTTTCCAAGATTTTCTTTAAAAGACAATTTAAAAAAAAATCTACCAATAGTGCATTTTAGAAAGAGATGAGTACATTTTTTCCAGTAATTATATTAAAATGCCTGCTTTCATCAGAAAAATAAAAAAAGAAAAAGCATGAATAAAGTATAGTCGATCTCTTGTCGTCATGCTAAGTTTGCTCTACAGTTGGACTATCTTCCTCCCATTTCTCTCTTGATTTTGGAACCGTTAGGTCACAGCAAGGTTATCATAGCACCACTAAGATTGGCAGTGCCTGACATGAATGTTTTAACTAAAACATTAGTGGTGCTTGATATTACAAGGGTTCTAGCTTTCAACTTGAAATTAGTCAAAAGACTATACCACGATGGAATCTTAGCGGGCCAGTCAACTATTTTATTTTCAAATTATTTTAAAAGGCAGGAAAGAGAACACGGGCATTTATTAGATGTCCAGAGGATCCTGTATTCTTCACGTTAGCTATCAGCAACAGGGGTCTTTAATTGAGGACGACAAAAGAACTAACACTTTATAAACACAGTTTCAGTTTGGGTTGTAGTTCCCAGTTCTCTCTCAACTCACCTTCACAGTTTCAAAATCTGAGGATACCTGGGGAAAGTGTTAAAACTAGGCATTGATTCCGGCTTGTGATGCATGGAAGACTACAAATACATAGTGAATCAGCACTTCTTTTCATTTAACTTAGAGGTAAAAATTGTCACTTACTTCCCTCCTAACAACAAAAGTATAAAACTAAGACTTCTGTCACTTAGCTTTGACACTCACTGGATAATTTGTTCTGCAAGTCATCTCAACTAGTGGGACAAGGAGGATGAGGGACCCTTCCAGTAGTTCAGAGTAGGAACTGCTGGACTCCTTCATCTGAGACAAAATTAAGCAGATCTCTTTTCCACTGAAGCCCGGCATAGAGCGTCCACAGGCTCCAGGTCTAGAGCTGCTGAGCAGGCACAGTTCTCTGACACAAACAACGTGCACAGAGGCAAACAGGAGTTTCACCCAGAAATTATGCTCAATCATAACAAACCTGCAACACAGGGGGGAGCAGAGAAAGAGCTGCAAAATAAGGGGAAGGTTTCTATTGGTGAAAATTTCACTAGCAAGTCACATAATATTTCAGGAGCTGCCAAATCAATGAGTTCAAAACTCAGTAGCTTAAAGTTAATAGTTATTGATCACTCCAAGATAGAAAAAAATTATGTACATATGCATCTGTATGTATATATGCATACTGACATGTATCTGTATAAGTGCATACATCCTCCCACACACACACATACACACACAAGCACTTAATAGCTGATCTTGAACAGGAAAATCAGTATTTTTGAGACAGAAAAAAATGTATTATAAATCTGGTTTGTATCAATATTAGAACTATCCCCTAAACAAAGTAATTTACATTTGATAAGCAGTACTTAGAGAGTGTAGGTGAACTATAGTATATATTAGCTGACTGGGGTTTCAATAGATACAGAGAAGCACTCAAAGAAGCTCTTATGCCAGAAACAGAACATAAGACATTTGTTCATAGCATATTTGTTCATAGAAAGACAAGAATTTAGCAGGGAGAACTTTTTCTGGTTGGATAACTTAAATTTGACGTTTACACGAAGGCAGTGTGGATCTTGACTGATAACGAATATTTATATGTGTATGTAATCATAAACAACTATTTCTGCTGCTTTCTCTCTCTTTCCCCAGTGTTGCAGGACAATAGAACAGAAGAAAAATAATCACAGCTTGAACAGCATCAGAAAGAGAAAATCTAACATCACCCCCCCAGTGATTATTAAAGAATGCAAATAATAATCCATATCAACCAATATTGCTGAACTATTTGTTAGAAATGGGTGTTCTTGACATGTATAATTCATGAACACCACAAGGGAATTAATGACCCAGAGCAGTTAACAACACACTAAGAGCAACAGTTCAAAGCTGTTCACATCTAGTGACCTCCAACATAAGAGGGGTTATTCAAAAATACTGTGCAGAGCTACAGGTATAGCTCACGGCAAAGTACTTGCCTAGCATGCCCACAGCCCTGGGTTCAATCCCAGCACAGAAAGCAAATTTGCCTTTATAGCTCTTGTTATCTTGAAGCTTAATTCCCTACAAAAAGTCACAAGGAATGAACACAGAATTCGAAGCTCACGGTGGTGCCCATCAATAGCTCCCACTCTGGGCCTGCGCAGTTCTCCTCCTGATCTGTCACCCTGAGGAGCGCCACCGCTTTCCACGCAGGAGCACAGCACACTTCCACTAGTTACACTGTAGATCGCCTTATGATCTGTGTTTTCTACCACCCACTTTGTTTTAAGTGGCTCTTTGTAAAAAAAAATAAAGTGATGGTCTATTTTAACTAATTGGTTGGCTTCATCAAATGTGAATAATACATGACATAAATGGAATTTAAAAATTTTGAAGGTGATGCCAAAAAGGTTGGAGATCTAGCTCAGTGGCAGAACAATCGTCTAGACTGTATGCCTGAGGTCTGTTAAAAGATAATCCATACTTCCCTGGTCTTACAGGAAGGGCTTAACAGAAGTGAAAGTAAGGCAGATGTAAAGGAATGAGAAAAGATAGTAAGTAGAGAGGGTAACTGTGGTCCTATAGAATGTTTGCTAGCTAGCTGTGGCTCTGAACACTCCTCCCCCCCCCCACAAACAAACACTTGAAACACTTGCACATATGCACACACATGCGAAAAGAATACCATCTACTTTTAAAAGATTTAAAAGTAGTGCTTCAATAGTTTAGTTAAAAATTTAAATTTCTCAAATTTGGATAACTTTGAAACCATAAGCGATAGAACTAATTTTCTTTTACTCACATCCTGAAAAGCCAGCAAACTGTATTCTGTCTTCAGCAATTTTAATATGTTTGTTAACTAGTTCCCTGATGCCAATAGGCAGATTTTGCCACCTGGATGATCTGTACAAATACATCTTTAAAATAGTCCCAAACTCTGATTTTTTAAAAAGCATAAATACGCACCCAGTGCATAACAGAACTATTATAATACTTTTTAAACACAGCATACCATACCCTGCCCTGTCTTGTTCTTTTATGCTTTGAAGCAAATGATCGTTAAGAAGCAGAATACATTTTAAGACATCGTCACGAAGTTCTGAGATTATCCCAAAGGATGACAGAGGAACTAAATTAAGCAATCTAACTTAATCTTATTATTAGAGATAAATGATATTTTACTCCTTTAAGTATTTGTTTATGTGAGTCATCTATAGTCTCTTTAAGATATACATGTTAAGTATTATGAGTTCACACCTCCTGAATTATCATGACTATAAATAAATGCTTTAAAATTTGACACCAAGACTGGTATTGATGGTTTTAATCACCAACATTGATTAGATCAATTTTTATAAAGCTTGTCTATACATATGTAGGGTTAATACATTTTGGTGTTGGCTATATGCAGATGTTGAACACCGTGTTCTGGCCGGGGTATAGTACTGACACTATAGCCCATAAATATTGTAGTGATGATGCAGCCAAATTCACAGCCAACCTAGCAGTGGATAAGAACACATCATAACCACGGTTGTTATGAAAACGCTAGATGTAACCGTGTGCACTTTTCTCTGGGAGTTTGAGGCCAGCCGGGTTGACACAGCCATTAGTTTCAAACCAGCCCGGGCTGTTTACTGAACTTTGCCCCACTCCCCACCCCCCAAAAGTAAAACTTTGAGAAAGTGTTTCACTTCTTCTTCATGTGTTAGAACAAAAGCTAAATTTTAAGCATAAACTTCACCCTCTGTTAACTCCTCTCTTAAAGAAGCAGAGGGGAACTTTAGGTGTCCAAAGAAGAACAAGACAAAATAGTTTCAAATAATCTACCAAGTGAAAACTTTTATCTCTAGACAAATGGTGAAAGAATGGGTTATAAGGTGTCCCGGGGGAGTGTAATGGTAAGAAAGGTCTCAGTGAGCAGGAAGCGGGTAGACATGAAGCTCAGTGGTAGAGAGCTTGCTGGGCCAGCGTGTCTCAAGGCCCTGGGTTGAAGAGATATGGGAGTGGATGTGTGATGTTTAAATGGTGATCCCAGGGTCACCCTTTGCCCTCTCTTGTTATTAAATATGCAAATAAACGAGGTCCTAATCTGAACGAATCATTGTTTCTCTTTGAGATGAAACAACCTGTGTGTGAAATGGAGAACATTTCCATCCAACTGAAATGGAGTTTTTGTGGTGCACTTTTCCTTTTAATGGAAAAGACAGAGCTAAGATCATCGTTCCCACACAACTCCATTTCCAGTCAGTTCGGAGGCGTACCTTGGATGGCGACTGCAGAAGCTTTCAAAGTTAACATTAGTAGAAATACATTCTGGGTAAGCTAACTAAAAAAAATACTGGATGTATTTTCCTGAAATTATTTTGATAAACTTAGTCAAAACTAGAACACTCATATTCAAACCTTATACACAGGTTTAAAACTTTTTTAAATCCACCTGCCCCATCCTTCCTTATACCTAATGAAAACAAAGCTATCGCTTAGTTACTACGGGAAAGCCGCAAGACTGAAAAACAGAAGACAAATGGATGCCAGTTAGCCATTTTCTATCATACTTAGGACCTATTGCTAACATCTCTTTTCCCCCCATTTTACTTATTTCGTGTGTGCATGCATGTGTCTGCATTAAGTGTATGTGGACATGCCACAGCACATGTGTGAAGGTTGGGAGCCAACATATGGAAATTGTTTCTCTCCATTAACCATGTGGGTCCTGGGAATAGAATTCAGATGGTGAGACTTGGTGGCAGCACCTTTACCCAGAACCATCTCATTGAGCCCGTATTTCTTCTTATAGTAATGCTGAGTGATTATCAACCTATCAGATGTGATTGTCCTGTAGTATTTCCATTGGTGGTAAGGTGGTGGGGGATGGGATTCTTTAGTATGGACATCTTGTCCATAAAATTACAAATCAAATAGACTGAAACATTTTGAAATCTTTTAAAAATTAAAATTCAGTTAATAGAACCATTTTGGAGCTTCCCCTCTTAGAAGGTTTTTACTTAACATAAATGTGAGACACATTATTATTACTATTAAGTTCAGATTCTAAACAGAATTTAAAATGATTCTTCATGTAAAATTATTTCTACACAAACTCCCCACAAATAAACATGCATTAAAACTCGAGCCCCTAAAGGGCCAATCCTCAAAGCTCCGAGGAAGACCATGGCTCACTTACCATCAGCAGACAGGTGGGCATAACTTGAAAATGCTTTATCTATTTCTAGAAAGGCCAAGGTCAGGACAGTTTCCAAGTCTTTCTCCCGAGGAAGCAAATCCCTTTGTGGAGAGGAAAGAAAGCTGCGATCATTTTGCGGTAGGTTTCTGTTTCCACGAGTCAACCTTGCAGCAGTCAGGTCACACAACAGACCTCAAGGCTTTCCTCTCGGGTGCGTTTGTTCAAGATCCAAGGATTAAGGAACACTGATTGATCCTCGAAGGTACTACGTATGACAAACTGTGACACTCTTGGCCTGAGGATCAAGTCTCTATGCTCTGAGTATATGGTGCTGGAGATGTAGCTCAGGACTTCCTGCATGCTAGGACTAACTGAGCAGTATCAAACCTGAGGCTTTTAAAGGCATGAAAATCTAAGTCTGGGGAAGTGATGTGGTGGTCTGCCTATAAGGCAGACTTAAGAGGTGAAGGCAGGAGGATCAGGATTGTTTGTTACAATCGGGTCTAGCCCATCCTGGGATTTATGTGACTGTATCTCAAAAAACCAAACAAACAAGGCTGTCTGAAGACACAGTGAAGTGGTAGGGGGCTTTGCGTCACATGCAAAATAAGTAAGGAAAACAACAAACTCCAAGTCCCTCCTCTTTTTTAAAGTTTTGATTACACTTTTTATTTTGTATGCTCTCATGCTGTATAGCGGGTGTGTGAAGGCTAGAGGAAAACTTTTGGCAGGTGGTTCTCTCCTTCCGGTATGTGAGTCAAGTCAAGCTCGGATTCGGGCTTGGCGGTAGGCACCGTACCCTCTGAGCCATCTCACAACACTGAAGTCCCTGCTCTTGAAGAATTCTCAGTACTGCAAACCTGATGGGTTATGAGGTCCTTCATATGGACTTAAATCACAGAGTCTGTCCATCGAATGAGATAAATCATGTAAAAAAAAAAATCAACCGACAAACTACCTTTAACAATACAAAGGAAGGTTAAAAACACAACCCCCCCAAAAAAAAGCAGTCTATGACCATAACTGCCACATTGTGTCCTTTCTCTAATTCTAGCAACAGTGTGATTATCAAAATTATAGTAAATATGGTAGTTTGAGTGAGGATAGCTCTAACAGGCTCATATATTTGAATGCTTGGTCCCAAGTTGATGGAACTGTTTGGAAAGGATTAGGTGCAGCCCTGTTGGAGGAGGTATGGCACTAGGTGGGCTTTGATGTTTCAAAAATCCACACCTTTCTCTGTGTACTCTCTCTCTTCTCTCTCTCTCTCTCTCTCTCTCTCTCTCTCTCTCTCTCTCTCTCTCTCTCTCTCCCCCTTTCCCTCTCCCTCCCTCCTCTCCCTCTCCCTTCTCTCTTCCTCCCTCTCTCTCCTCTCTGCTTCTTGTTTGTGGATAAGCATATAATGACATAATCTACTGCTCCATCACCATGCTTGCCTGCCTTTTACCATATCCCCACTATGGTCACAGACTCCCTTTTGAAACTGTAAGCAAGCCTCTAATAAACTCTCTTTTATAAGTCATCACGCCCCTTCACCAAAAAGTAACTAAGACATTAAGTAAACCTACCTGTTCTGATTAAACTCTTCTTCAGAACCGGGGGATAGCTCTATGGGTAAAGTGTTTGCTGTACTAACATGAGGGCCTGTATTCACATCCCTAGCTTCCATATAAAGGCAATGTGTGTCTTTACATAGAACCCTGAGTTAGGCGCATGGTCTAGCCAAACACCGAGCTCCGGGTAGAGAAAGAGACTCTATCTCAAAAGGGTAAGGTGGAGAATGATATAGGAAGACACTGGTGTTGATTCCTACCCTACACACACACACACACACACACACACACACACACGTACATTTGTAAAATTTCCCACACATTATCTTTGTATTTTATACTTTACTTGAAGTGGATATAAATCTAGGACTGTAGATTCTGAAACCCATTTCTGAAATGGAGATAATCACTGGTTCTAAATTCTATGTTGACCACCGTTCACTGATGAAGTGGCATGTGGTCACTCAAGTAACTTGGCCCACAGTGGATATTTCAGCCAAAGGGAGAACATTTCAACAGAAAGCCTGCTGGAACTTCAAAGCCAAGGGGGTTATACATACATAACACATTTCTCCATGTGTGTGTGACAGAAGTCAGCAGCTGCAGGGCCCCCATGTCCGTCATAGACTGCGAAGTACAGCACCTCTTCTGTCAGCTGCGCGAACCCAAATCGATCTTCGTTTTCTCTCCGTTTGCCAATGAGGGAGGCACAGCCCACATTCTCCAGGCTAATTTTGGGAATTGGTTTGCCATACTTGATGCTAGGTGGCAGCAGAATTGGCTCATCAATGCGATTGTCCCAGATCCCAAAATTGTCCCAAGTGGCTGGCTGCCCACTTCCGTCTGGATCAAACCGAGAACATCTGGGCTCTGAAATGGAGCAGTAGCAGGCAGGCGTTGCCTGCCTGTGGTCCTGCAGGAGGACGGAGCTTAAAAACACTCTCTTCTTTACCTGGTTCCCACCACTTCTCACCAAAGTAATGAAGGCCGCTGATAACATAATGCAACTCCAAAGGCCCAGTTACAGGGAAAGACAAATAGAGCAGAAATAGAATTCTGTGAAGAAAAATGATGTACCTATAGATGGGAGAAAGACAGAATCGCAGTCAGTAATTCAGAATACTGCCAATACATCACCAGCCACCAGAGACAAAAGCCATAAAGAGTCTGACATTGTGTGTGTGTGTGTGTGTGTGTGTGTGTGTATGTGTGTGTGTGCACTAGTTACTCTTTATCCTATTCTTAAGAACACTGAATCAGGGGCTCAGCGGTTAAGAGCACTGGCTGTTCTTCCAGAGGTTCTGAGTTCAATTCCCAGCAACCACATGGTGGCTCACAACCATCTGTAATGGGATCCAGTGCCCTCTTCTGGTGTGTCTGAAGACAGCAACAGTATACTCATATACATTAAATAAATAAATCTTAACGTTTAAAAATTTTTTAAAAAAGCTGTGTGGTGGTGGCACACGCCTTTAATCCCAGTACTTGGGAGGCAGAGGCAAGTGGATTTCTGATTCGAGGCCAGCCTGGTGTACAGAGTGAGTTCCAGGACAGCCAGGGCTATACAGAGAAACCCTGTCTTGAAAAAACAAAAAATAAATAAATAATAAATAAATAAATAATAAAAAGAACACTGAATCAAAAATTTACTTACCCCCCCTTATAGTGTTTGAATTCTATAAACATTTGACAATACACACATACAAACAATCACGCCTCTCCAATTAACCTGTTATTGTTTTGGGACATGGTTAAAATGAACATTTTGATTCAGCTAGTATGAAGTAAGGTCACACTGTACACTCCTAATCAGCTGTGATCATACAAATGCTGGTCATTGGGCCACACTTTGTAAGTAAATATCCTTTCTTCGCACACTCAGTTGTTCTGGAGAAAAGATAATGTAAATGTTAACAATAGCAACCTCTCCTAAGGATGGGAATAAGAAAAAAGCTGGCTAATAGAATATTTGTAATAATTTTTGTAATAATATTTGTAATCTGTACTCCAAGAGCAGCAAAGCTTTCATGAATGCACCATTTTGGATCAGAGTTTCCTTTTTGCCTTAAATACTTTTATTTATTAAGAATTTCATACAGTGTACTTTTGTCAGATTCACCCTAACTTTTCCCACGAACTCCTCCAAGAGACATCCCTACTTCCTATCCTCTCCCTTTAAAAGAAAGGAACTCATCAACTCCAGTTTGAGCTGCCCAAGTACTCCTGGGTGTGGGGTCATTGACTGGTGAACAGTTAACCTACCAGGAGCCACGCACTTAAACTGACTCTCCCTCCCCTAGAGGCCATCTGCTC
>JADRCC010566491.1:0-15078 GCA_019843855.1 Hylomyscus alleni
GGCAAACACAGGCCAGCCAGCCTAGCTTGTCAGTCAGCCTAGCAAGAGCAAAGAAACCGTACCTCAAAAAACAAGCTGGATGGAACCTGAAAAGCAATACCTGAGATGACCTCTGACCTCCATGAATGCAGATATATTCTCTCACACTAGAGCCACACACACTCACACAGGCATACGGGACAGGTGGTGCTTACAAGATGAAGACACCTAACTTAGTCCTAAAGGAATGAAACTGTCCCTAGAAACCTCTTCCATATGCAGTGCTTCTCAGCTCTAGGTTATAAAAAATAAAAAAAAAATTAAAAAAACCCACCTGCTGTGTAGTGATATGTATAGTAAAGCCTTTACAGTTGTCTTTAAATAAAATGTATAGTAAAGTGTTTGTGTCTGTCATTGAGTGAAATGTTTCATCAGAGCTTTTGCTATCTGTGCATCAATCAGTAAAGACTGAGAAATTATTATAAGACTGTTTGAACCTTGAAGAAATGTCTGTCTGGAAGGTCTGCACTTCGTGCTATGTGAGAGCTTGCAGCTGCACACAAACCTGGAGTGGCAAACCTGGAGTTCCTACTTTTGATTATGGCTAGCTATGGTCAAAAGGGACTGAGATTGGTGTGGGCTGTCTGCTCTCATGAGCAGCAAAGGGCAAGATAACTTTGGTTGCTGGAACCTTTCCCAGCCCCAATTAACCCTGCATGATATTTGAATAAAGTAACTGGAGTGACCTTGCTGGGTGTCAGTCTTCCCCAAGAGGCTATCCCCCTCTGCTCCTTCAGAAAATGAGGCTTAGCGTCTTACTGAGTTTCTCTCTCTATTGCAGCACCAAACATCAATCAATACTGCTGTGTGCACCAAAATTGTACGTAGGCAGCACGAGCCCTAGACATATGGACAGGGTCTCTGGCCGTGTGCCTTTGCAGCTGTGTCTTCTTAAAGGTCCAAGTCAAAGAGAAAAGCTGTCAGTTTACAGCCAGTGAGAGGCAGTTGGACCTCAGAGCCTGGCTTCCCACCGGGCAGCACAGCTTGAAGGCTGCTGGGAAGGGTTTTATGAAGAAAGTAAAGAAATATACATCATTCTAGAAAGGTGGAGAGCCTGCAGTTAAAGAATGCATCTACCTTTCCTTTAGAATTCTCCAGGCTTTTAGGGGCTAAGGTATGTCACATCCTACCTTAGGATGAGAGAACCCATTGTAAGTTATTGCCAAGTTCATCTCTCATTAAAAAAAAAACTTCTGGAAAGCTTCCACAACCCTGGCAATCCCTGGAGGACACCTTTGGCAATATAATGTAATGACCCCTCATTAGTTACCTCTACCAGTTTCCTGGAAGGGCAGCATGGTGAAAAATATTCATTTAAAATTACGGTCACGTTCCTGCCCTTTGGATGTCACTATGCACTCTCTATAAGGATCCCAAGAGCAATTTGTTAAAAGAGAAAAGAAACTGCCCCCGTTTGCAGACCGGTTCAGAACCAAGAGGTGAGAGGATCCAGTTCCTCCTATGAAGGTCCTCCAAACAGATTAGCACTTGCATGGTTTACTTCTCATAGAAACAAGCAAAGTAATAGAAATGAAGCTAGACACACATTAGCTGATGGGATAAAGTTGCCAGGTGATTCGTATTGTCAGCCGTCGCTCAGTCTTGAAAATTCCTCCTGACATTGAGATGATAAAGCCCCGAGTGCTGTATACCCTAATTGGCAAGGATTTCTTGTTCATGCTCCATGACAGAGAGGCAGAGGAATGGTACCTTCCAATGCCAAAGTCGTACAATGCCCTAAGTATCACAGTCAGGCTGTCTTCTTATGTTTTCCTTACGAGGGAATCAAAATTGCAAATGTTCAACGAAATTGAAAGAGGACTCTACAATCCATTTCATATCTGCATTCTGTTTATGACCAGCATTCTTTTCTTTTCTTTTTTTTAATTAGGCTTTTTATTAGATATTTTCTTCACTTACATTTCATACTTTATCCTCTTTCCTTATTTTCCCTCTAACCCCCCATTCCATTCCCCCTCCCCCCCTCACTAACCCACCCACTCCTGCTCCTCTGTCCCGGCATTCCCCTATACTGGGGCATCACGCCTTCACCGGACCAAGGGCCTCTCCTCTCATTGATGTCCCACAAGGCCATCCTCTGCTACATATGTGGCTGGAGCCATGAGTCCCTCTCTGTGTACTCTTGGTTGGTGGCTTAGTCTCTGTGAGTTCTGGGGGTACTGGTTGGTTCATATTGTTGTTCTTCCTATGGGGCTGAGCAGTATTAAAATATATAGCGAGGGGAGAAGAGTTGGCTGCCAGCTTCCTTAGGGGTAGTACCTAGTAGTGCACACCACCACACCTTATAGGCATCCCTCAAAGGGTTAGTTATTTTTTTAAAGAGGATATGAAGTTTGGGAGGACTTAAAGGAAGAAAATAATCAAAGTGTATTGTGTGCATATATCAAATTTCCAAAGAACAAATGAAAATATTATATTAAAATATATACACACATACATATACAAAGTCCCATAGGCAAGATATTCAGTTAGTGACAACAAGATTACTGAGGGCTGGAGAAATGCATCAGAGTTAACAGCATATATTCTTCTTGGAGAGAACTAGGGGTTCAGTTCCCAGAACCCACATCAGGTATCTTACAACTGTGTAACTCTAGTTCTAGGCGATCCAGTGCCCTCTGCCTACTTGCACACACCTGGTGCACATGAACTCACATAACCTCACACACATACACAAAACTAAAAACAATAACTAGATCTCTCAAAAAATATGGCTATCTTAATTATTCTTTCAGTATGACTTTATTGCTGATGGGGATTCTTACAGCTATTAATATTTTGGTTTATTGTTTCATTTTAGTAAATTATGAACTAAAGCTCATCTATAAAAGTTAGAAAGAACTTAGTACTTCTGCCCTGTAGGCATATTGATTATCTAAGTGTAAATAACTGTCCTAAAATAAATTATCATCCGCTGTGTGTTCTGTTGACTAAGTCACTGAGGCCCTAAACCCCAGGCTGTGTTTGGGCATTGAAGTTACTGCAGCAAATGGTAGATGCAAGGCCTTGCCTGGTGAAGCTTTCATTCCAGATCTATGACGAATCCAAATATTTAGCAACTGCTACTTCAACTTTCTTGCAGGCTCCCTGTCAGAATCCATCTGTCTCTTTGATCACAAAGAATCTTCAACTGTTGAGCCTGAAAAGAACTACTTTAAAGGCTTGATTTGAGACGCCGGTCAGGTTCCTGCCCCAGTGACACACACACACACACACACACACACACACACACACACACACACACACAGTATATATATAATATATATACATATATTATATATATATACTATATATAAGTATATAAGTATAAATATATATGAGTATATAAGTATAAGTATATATATACTTATATATACTGTATATATAAGTATATGCTTATATATACAATATATACTTATATATACTTATATATAAGTATATATACACTGTATATATACAAGTATACTATATATATATACGTATATATATATATATATATATACACAGTGTGCGTGTGTGTGTGTGTGTGTGTGTGTGTGTGTATGTCTCTGAACCTCAGTGTTCTCATCATTAAACAAGGATTGAGTTAGACTCTGACTCCAGCACAGGCATTAGTGGAGCATGAGACTGATAGGAGAGAAAGAGCATTTTGTGACCTGATATTGGAGTGGGTCAGAAATGCTGAGTTCCCTACATATCACAGTGACAAACTTGACCTGGAGTCCAGGAGATTATGAGAGCCAAGATCTGTTGACATCTGGTCCTTTGTCTGAATCCCGAGTCACCTCACCCTTTGAAGAATTGCCATGCAACTAGAGCTCCTGTTCCTTGATCTGTGCGCTCAGGTGCTGTGATGGCGAGAATATCCACCAGGACCCTTGCCTCTGAAGGCCGCAGGCTGGGTAAGGTAACTACTCTTAGGTAGCATGCTAAGGCTGCTAAAAATGTTCAAAAAACCTCCTTTGAGGGAATCTTTCCATAGCTGATGCTCAAAGACATAAAATCAAAATTATCACATCAACATTATCAGGCTTCTACTAGAACCCAGCTAATTTATAGCAATTGCCTCTTGTTAGGAAGAGGCATAAATCTTACTATAATCCTAGTTTCTTATTAAATGCACCTCACTCTTTCAAAGTCTGAAGTGAATAATGCCGAAATGTTTTACAAACAAATCATTAATCCAAAGAAAATGAGTGCCTTTGGGAAGGACCAAATAAAAAGTACACCAAACAAAAAATGTTAAGTAAGAACATCTGAACCTATCAACAACAGAGAGGAACAGCCATTATTCTCTTCCTTACTCAGCAGTATACATTGGAGCACCATTGAAGAGACTACAGACAGATCCCTCTAGCTGACATCTACATGGAAGAAGATATTTCTACATTCTGCCAGTTATCTCAGCAATTGGCAATAGCATATGTTATCATTTCTGCCTTCTATGCATGTGTGGAGGCCTTATCTCTTCTAACAGTGGTAATGCCCCTAACCTACACCACATATATTTGAGTCTCTGAAAGATATGGAAAGATGATAGAATATGCCCCCAAAAGCTTTTACCTAAACCATTTTCCAAACTGTGTTCTACGACACCCAAGACATCAATGGTATGATACAATGGTACTTTGGAATATTTTGAATTTTGACTAAAGTGTAGTGATGTTGGCCATCTGCTGGATGCCATGACAGCTACCAGCTATAAAACTTTATGCTCGTGAAATTACAACAAACTTCATTCTCTTTGATGGCACCAGAGCCTCGAAAAACTTCTCCCTGGATAGGGTGTAATAGTTTCTTCAGAGATTCCAACCTGCAGAGATTCCATCCTGCAGGAAGCTCCTTAAGCGGGAAGATAAACCTCTCGAAATAGCTTCAGGAAGTCCCTGAAACTAAGCAGATTCAGTAGGCAACTCCCTGCTAGAGAGAGAGAGAGAGAAAGAGAGAGAGAGAGAGAGAGAGAGAGAGAGAGAGAGAGAGAGAGAGAGTCCAAAGAAAATCCACTCTGAAATGAGATCAGCTGTGTGGAAAAAGCATAAGCCAGCTGAGCTTCCTGGAAGAGATTTAGACTAACATCATGAGGCACCTGGAAAGGACAGTCTCCAACATGTCAAGCTACCCACAGGATGTGCTGTGTGCTCCATGTTTCCCAGCTTTTGTGAGCTGTCACCCATGTTGGGGTACGCCTTGGTGATATGGTTGTCTTCTGCTCCTGTTAGTAACACCCCTATTCCTGTAACTCTAATAAAATTCATTGGCTCACCAATTGGACTTTGGTGGTTTTCATACTTTGGTCTGCTGTGGTTGGTATGTCTGGGGTGAGAAGATGCATGTGTTACATCTTACCAGGAAAAGTTTTGTCACACTATGCTGGGAAGTTTCTGTAACAAAAAGAAACATCCGCATGAAGTGAGGAGGTTTGGGATGAGCCATCTATCTCCCCAAGGGATGTCATCTCCTGTTATTAAGGAATTGTCTCAGAAGAGTGACATCGAACTGATATCTTTTGTTTGCTTATTTTTTCAAGCGGCCACTACGTTATTGGCCCATACAATCTTATGACTCACAGACTTGATTAGATATTTTAAGAACAGATGTTTCTTTGAGTTGAGAAATACTGTTAAAGTCAGTGAAATGATAGTAGCAGCATGAATCAACAAATTTAAGAATTTCCAACCCCTGACACCTATTGCTTCATCCTCAAAATAGGGCAACAAACAAGAGATTTTCATTTTGAAACAGTAGATGTTTGCCAAAGACACCTGCTCCTGGGCCCCTCCCTATGAAGTCATAGAAGGTCTGCACTGTCTCTCCATGTGTGGCTACAGCCACGTTTGCTGCTGGAGGTACCAAGGGTTGAAGGAAGAGAAACTGAAATATACACTAACCATTAACAGCAAGCTAAAGCATGTTTTTCACAATTGTAAAGCTGCAAATTTTCATTATGAACCCCCAAGTACAGGCAATTCAGAATAAATCACTATGATACCAAACAAGCACTCAGTACAGCCCAGCCATAGCTTCATTAGGGCTTTCAGCCCTTTATGTTCATTCCACTTGTTTCCCTACCTGAGCTCTCACCACGTAATAAGATTAGGTGAGAGCTTCACTCTAAGCCAGACGTCGTACTTGTAAAGAGGGGGCTTTTAGAATGCTAACTTCACTGTGGGGTGATGACTGACTGCCTGATGGGTATCAAAAGATAGAGATGGGGGAATAAAATAAACAACCTGTTTCTTATTCGTTTAAGGAGAAAGATGGTTACTGCATAGAAATCAGACATGAATTATGACAATTAATATTGTAATAAAAGACAGATGGACATCATGTGACTCCAGATGTGGCACTTGGCTAACTGCCATCACTGCCAAGGAGGTTTCCTGCTAGAGATGCAGAGCCTAAAGGAAAGTATGTGCCGTGCGCATCCAATCAAAAGGGCAGAACGTTCTTTCTTCAACTTTGTTCGCTTATTTGTAAATTTTTACATATCTGTATGTAATACTTTTTTACAATGTTCATCCCCCAGATTATCCTTTCCCCTTCCTTTCTTCCTTCCTTCCTCTGTTTCCCTTCCTCCTCCCAATGAGTTTCCATCTGACACTAACAGTTTGTTTTGTTTGGTGTAGGTAGCTGCATTACCGCATGCTCGCGATATAAAAAGAACAAAAGATTACGTACTTTGAAAACATTTCACAAAGATGAAGAGAGGCTCTGATAATGTTTCAGATTAAAGGAGCACAGAGACATAACGACGAAATGCAGAACCTGATCCTGGTACTTGAAGAGAAAAACGCAAAAAAAAAAAAAAAAAATAAGTAAATAAAGGTCATTATTGCATTAATATACAAAACTGGAACATAGACAGGAAATCAGGCAAGTTTAAATAAGTGTTAGGTCTGTTGATACGAAAACTGCACTGTTGTTGCATGAGGGACTTGCCTTGCAATTCGGAAGTACACGTTGGATATTTAGGGTAAAGGTCTATGATGTATACACTTGTTCTCATGTGGTTTTAAAATGGCTATATTTGCGTGTGCATTATATACACAGGGCACAGAGGGGAAAGCACAGTGAAGGACAGAATGGTACAAAATGCTAACTATGGGTTAACTGAGTAAAGCGTGTGTGAAAATGATTTGCACTACTCTTAACTTGGAAATTTCCTGTCATTGGAAATTATATCCAAAGAAAATAGGTTCAAAATGAAAGTGATACACATGCTATAGTTGAGTACAAGAAGCCAAAAGCTTAACAAAATAAGACCAGAACTACACGGTCTTGACAGAAAGTCTGCTGTAGTCCAGTGTGGTAGCACCACATCATATAGAGTGGACTGTCAGTCCTGACCTGTGGCATATAACGACAGAGCTAGGGAAAGGATTACTGATATCAAGCCTGAGAAGAGCCATCCTACCAACAATCCTGAAAGGACACATGATGGCTGGGGCTTGCCACACGGATGTGTAGTCAAAATCATCCCGGTATCCCTGTGGACAGGACCACATGACCTCTCAGTGGTCTGTATTGTGATGCTGAATGAAGCTAAGGGCTCCCAAGGTTCTCTAGTACCTATGAAGACAACTATACATTAGCTGAAGGGCTGAACTATTATGGCTTTCTGCTTCCAGCTTCCAGCTGGCTCTTTCCACCCTGGGAAACTGCAGCCCCAAAGTCATACCTAAAGAACAATGGCTTGTTCCATAAAGTACTCTCTAGATTCGTTTATGGGTTATAAGCAAGGAAAGTCTTTAGACTCAAACACAGAGAAAAGGACACATAGAGTTAAAAGCTACCTGCAGTGCCTGCTGATCTACTTAGCTCATTACACACTCCCTAGGAATTTGGCTTAAGAAACATGGGGAACGGAGCCCATAGGTTCATTCCCCACCCTAGGCTCCTCAACTTTGTATTAAAAATAAGCTCCTCCCCGATCTGTCCCTTCAGAACACTCCTTGAAGACAAGTGCATCTCATTCCTCCTGCACCTCCAGCCTCCAGGACAATGTCTGCCCACCGTTGGTTGAGATCCTGGTTATTTTTGCTAAAGTTATGAGTAAACAGATTATTTCAAGTATGTAAGCTTAAGAAGGGAAAGGAGAGAATCAATGATCAAAATACCATTTCAACTTTAAAGAGTGAGAAAATTCACATCACATAAGTTAATACAGATAACAGCCTACAGCTTGCCTACTGTGTGCCAGGCAGGCATTTTCCAATTGGCAATCTCAATTCTTACAGCTCCAACGGTAGCATTCAATGCCATTTGCAGATCGAGATGCTGCAGTGTGGAGGATTTTAGAAACATGTACTGGCTTACTCAGCTAAGAAGCGATAGCAAAGAGGTCTCTTATTTAGAACAACCCAGCAACTGTCATAGCACCAAACTACCAAAGTATTGAAGTGCAAAAGATTGGGGACAGGCTCCCTACTTTAAAAGAGCAGAAATGTAGTCAAAGGAAAATGGTGGGATAATGCCTTCAGGGGCCCTGAAGGGAAAGAAACTACTCAAATGCATCCAAAATGGACACGGATCAGTAGATGTACAACCTTAGAGCCTGTTATTTATGGATTTGTTATTTAACATAAACCTTTGAAATATAGTGCACAGAAGAACAAAACCTTGCTTCCCTGCCGCAGATTTTACTGTCACCATGAAGTATTTCCTTTCATTCATGTCACCTTCTTTTCTCTCCAGTTTCCTCTATGATCTTATTCATGAAAAAAAAAAATATGAGAAATGAAGATGGAGATTACCAAAGGAAGCAAGAAAGAAAACAGACACAACTTGACATTGATTGAAGATTCCAGGCCTTTGTTGTGCATTTTGCCACCGTCCCAATTAGAAGAGCAGGGGGCTCCACTTATTACTCATCCCTCGTAATCGTTATATGCTAAGTATTTGCCAAACACCTATTATGTTCCGTCATCACGACACTAATGATGTAATATTGTACTCAACGGGGTCTATTACCCTCACGACCACACAGCTAATAAAAAAGAAAACAAAACCGAAGGCCAATAGTGTGAACAGCACCGCCTGGCAATTGGCTTAACGAGTCAGCCTTAAAGACTGCTGCTCCAGGCTCACGGTCTCCTGTCTTCTCCTCCTGCATGACCTCTGGTTTGCTCTCTAGTCCTTACTCACCGCTCCGGGCTGCAGCAAGGCCCTCCTCAATTCCTCTCTCCTGCAGCCATGCTTCTCCATCCTCTATCCCCCCTCCTTTGCCCTGTTGTCATGGTTGCCTTGGTGCATATAGAGAATGGTCAGATACCTAATGGTGCCCTCTCTCAGCAGGGTTATATGGCCTTTTGATGGAAACACCCCTGTGCTCCAATTTATCATCCCATCAAATCTAAGGCAGATCCCCAACACTGCCCTACACCCCAGCCAACGTCTTTTTCAGATTATTGACTGACCCTTTCTTACTTAGTCTTGTCTCCCCGGGAAGGTGGCACACACATACCCAGCTAATACACACCTAGGTACAATCTTCAATCTATCATTAGGCTTAACTCAAATTAGCACAACTTTTCCAAAGCTATAAGGAAGGGCTTTAATTCTACTCACTGCAAGGACATTATCATAAGAGTTAAATATTATAACCATGTGATAGCGTTTAAGTCCGTCATCCCTGTCATGAGACAAGATATTCCTTACGCCCTTGGGATAAGGTTGGCTATTCACATGCTTTTGAAAGTTAGAAACACATGTGATGGGACAAGTCACTTCTGCTGTAAATTTTGAGATTGTGATTCTTTTAAACTTCTTACTGCTTTTGTGGCATACTTCCCAAATAGATGCCTTTTCTACTGAGGTGATGCAAGCACTAACATCCCGACTTTGACCCCTAAAGTACACATGGTGGATTATAACTAGCTTTGACAAGTTGTTCTCTGATCTCCACAAATGCATTGTGATACCCACATGTGCACATACATACATGAACGCACACATATGCTCGCATACATGAGTGCACACACACACACACACACACACACACACACACACACACAGAGAGAGAGAGAGAGAGAGAGAGAGAGAGAGAGAGAGAGAGAAGTACCACAGATAGGAGCCATCAGGACACGCCCTGGAGGTAAGTGTGACATGGCTATCCTCCCCTAACAACCTGACTTTGATCCCTAGGGCCCACCTGCTGGATTATAACAAGCTCTGGGGAGTCATCCTCTGACCTCCACACATGCATGGTGACACTCACATTAGAGCAGGAGACTAACCTGATGGAAAGAGAGCCTTAAGAAGTATCCCCCAGACAGAAAGGGAAAGACGAAAAGCCAACTGGAGTAAGTGATGCGTCTAGTAGGAGACCCGCATCACCTCCAGAGCCCACTCTGTGAACTTTGAGTATCTTCCTCTTTTGCTTTTTGACACAGTGCATTTCATTGAACCTGGAACTTGCTCTATTAGCTAGACTCGCTAGCCAGAAAATTTTAGTGTTGGAGGTACATAAAGTTTCATGCCTGGTCTTATGTGGGATACTTGTGCCACATAAGTGCCCTTTACCCACTGAGCCATCTTTCCAGCCCCCAAGTGATATAATCTCCCAGGATTATATTCTGGCATACAGCATAGACTGTGACAATGTCACCCTGAAGTACATAGTTATACTTATTTCTAATACGCTACTTGGTGCTTGTGTTTTATGAACTTGTAGAAGACAAGCAAAGACTTACAAGATTAGATATCTACAAACAGAATCTCTGTTCCCAAGACACTATTGGAAAAGTTGAACCACTGAAGTAAGAAAGGACAGGGTGAGTTCAGAATAGCACTGTGTAAACAGTGGAAATGACATGCCAGTGAACAGAATGTAAACAGGTGTATCATAAATATTTCCTTAGAACTGAAACAAGTCTCTCTTGGAGGCATGACAGGGGCTCTTAAGAGTAAGAAACAAAACAAAAGCTATGGAAATTTACCAGACTTGGGAAACTCATAAATTTACAAAATTCACAATTCTCCCTCTATAAGGTTATGTAAACAGCAAGCAATTGCTGAGGGAGAGGCCTCTTCCATGGAGATGACTGCTCCTTGGACAGGAAACCACCAGGATGTAGCTTCTCTGAGCCATCGCTCTTCCTGAAGTGGGCTTTTTTGGTGCCTATGAGTCACCACGGTCCTGTATGTGACCTCTCACCATCATCCCTATAAGTCACTCCAATAAACTCATTGGTTCACCAAGCAAGACTTGGATGGAAGCAACTGTGTGTTCTGTCACTGCAGTGTTGCCTAGGATAAATAGGTGCTCATTTATGTCTCCCCAGGATGAGACACGACAAAAGGTGTCAAGAAAATACAACGCGAGGAAACATATTCAGGTATGAGGTAGCCCTTCACTAACTTTCCCATTCACCCTTCATTTGGCACCAAGCAGGAGCCATAACCTGGTTGGCAGAGCTAAGCAATGTCAGTGCAGGATACTCAGCTGTGTAGACTGCTATGGGGTGAGCTTTAAAGGCTGAGTAACAGTTCCCCCCGCCCCCCCGAGGAGTTACAAGACGTCAGCATCCCAGCAGAAAGAATAGCGTGGAGGTCACCAGCTTCAAACAATCACAGTGAGGAGAGAAGGAATGAGCGAAAGAAGGGATCAGAAGGCAGGAAAACAGACCGGGAACACGAAGGTGTGAGTAGGGGGATAGGCGGCACTCAGAGAAAAGACAATTCACCTTCTGGACTGGAAGAAGGGAATTATGGGTATGGAAATTCAGATTCAGGAAATGCCATCAGTGAGCTACAGCAAGCACAGGTGAAGAGACGACTGTGGCAAGAGTTAATTCACTGGGAAGAGACCAGGTTGGGGCAGGGCTCTAGGATGGAGGTATGAAGGAGTTAAGTGTGGTTTGATTGTGCAATGTCCCCATTAGCTCGTGTGTTTGAATACTTGGTCACCAACTAGTGCTATTTTGGGAAGTTGTGGGACCTTTTGGCTATAGAATCTTGACTTAGATTCCCTAGAAGAGAGGGTTATGGGCTATACACCTCTCAAGTTCCTGCCCCAGTTCTCGGCCTCTTGACTGCCTCTATGATATAACCATCTACTCCAGCAGCAACAGCCAGAGCAGTTCCCACCACCATACCCTCACCACCCTGATAGAATGTATGCCCTGAACTATGGGCCAAAATCAGTCCTTCCTCTCTTAAGATGTTATACCACCACCACAACAAGAAAAAAAAAATCACACAGGACACAAGGATATTTCTACTATAAAATGTGCATGGCCTGGTGCTATTAAATGTCTGGAACAAGAACTAATGCCTTCCACATGGGATTCCATGATTAGCAGCCCCATGCTATGCGGAGCACCTGCCCATCACTGCTGCCAGATGTTCAAGCCTGAGTCAGTAACAATGAGGAGCAGCAGATGACAACTCTCTCAAGCTAGCGCTTACCTAGCAGGCCGCCTGTTTCCTGGGCAATGTCTCCTGTTGCTGTACTAGGTTCCAACAGAATTATAACTGATCTTCGTAGCCAATGTATGAACTACAGCCTCCCCTCTTCTGTCCTGTCTTACTACCCAATAGCTTTAGAACACAGACATTTATTTGCCTTTACCCACATAGACTTTGATCGGCTTTTGATTGCTTCCCGGCTAATTTTCACCCTGGCCCCTTTCTGCTATCATCTCAAGTCATTAACAGTTACAGCACACGTGATTTTTAATTGCCAGTGTTCTCCTTTACACCATCCAAGTTATTCTTGAAAACCTTAAGCATCCTAAGACTCGAGGTGAGAGCCGTTCTTGTGCCCTGACGTCGGTCATCAGTCTTCATAGCCCCTTGACTTGTTTCTTAAAGGACTTGTCAAGAAACAATCTCCAGTTGTGTTCCTATTGCTCACTGTTGGCTGTGGTTGTTTATATGTTTCCTATTATCGACAACTCAAATGTGGTGCCTTTTAAAATTCCACGTTTTCTACCTTCCTTGTACAATAATGTAAAATCGAGTCGCAGATCTTAACTTCCCTCTCTTATCTTATCAGGATAACAATGCCAGACCCCTGCCCTGCCTCCACTGTCAATAATGCAAAAGCATGAAGAAAACCTCTGTTAAAATGGGTTAAAGAAGAAACAGCACTTTTCAAAGACAAAAGTATCTGCCAGGTACAGCTCTCCTGCCTTCATTTCTGAGTGTACTTTTCATTTGTATTTCCAAGAAAACTGGGGAGAAAAAGGCTTCGTTGATGAAAACACGAAGTATGGGCACAAGTTCCCATTCCCTCCCCAGATGATGTCTCCAGGGCTCCTGTTCGTATTGAGGCAGGATCTCCTATAGCCCATGCTGGCCTGGACCGTGACAGGTAGAAGAGGATGACCCTGAACTCCTAATTCTCCTGCCTCCATCTCTCAAGTTCTGGACTTAATCTCGTAAACATTAATCTTGCTAGTTGCATTTAAATGTCTTATAGTAAGAAACCCAAAATTATTGCTTACAAGAGCAAAACAAGCTATCAGAAATATTACAATTATCCCAAGGCCTAGACCAAGAGTATATATTCATAAGGAAGCAATTCTCAAATGGCTCTAATGAACACCCCAAGGGATAGTACCAGGGTGATTCATCTTCCCAAACCATTTTACTTTAGCTTGATCAAAAAATCACTGTACCCATTTGACTGCAGAATGACTATTTCAGAAATATTCAGTTAATATTCTGTCCCAACTGTGTTCTCGATTAAGTGGACAGTTTAGTTTTGTTTTTGGTTTTGTTTTGTTTTGTTTTTAAGAAGCTCTTCTAGTTTTGCTATTGATTAGTGCTCTAAAAAGACAGAAATAGAGTTTTGAAAGTGAAATAGAGATCATTGCCAGTGAATGAGGAGATTCAAAGCAAAGTAGTTGAGCTTCTTTAAAAAAAAAAAGATGCCTTTAAATAACTTTTCATTAGTATAACTACTAAAGTAAAGTGAACATATTTTGTAGACAGCTGGGATATCCCAGTGATGCAAACCATTTAAGGTTTACCTTCAAAGTCACCTACTACAAAAAGATTCACTTATCTGCAAGAGTAAGTGCTACATAAGTCCTTAAAGGCTGAAAAATGATCTTGGCTTCTTTCCTTATAATGGAAAAAGGAATCTAAAATACTAAGAAGAAAATAAGTGGGAGGTAACCCCTGTAAATTTCCATCCTTTAAATACAGTGAGATTTAATAACGATAAAATGCATGTGATCTAGTATGTAACACACATCTGAACATATTATGCCCTCCTCCCCTCCTCCCCGCAAAGCAGTAGAATAGACCCCTCTCCCTCTTTTAATAAGTAAAATGCAAAATATTTTTTGAAGTGAAACCGTCAATATTTAAAAGCACGAAAGCCCGGCTGAGGACAGAGGAAGGCAAAACACCGCACTTCCACGTGGAAAAGAACAAATCCAAACAAGCTAACCTCGGCAGAAAGAAAGGCGCACAGCTGCTCCGCTCGCACATCTGCTTCTGGTGGTGCCTGCGCTGGAGTCGCACTTGGCTTCCAAGTCAGGGTCCAGAGGGAAAGTACCGCCCCCTTCTGCTAGCGCCGTGTTCAGCTCAGCGCCACCACTGGAGGAAAAAAATCCATGCAATGAAGTGTTAATAGTAAAAGAGAAAAATCCTCCTCTGAGTTTTTTTCTGGAGAGGAAAGAATCCGCACGCTGCAAGGGTTCCCTCGGGGAATCGTGCTACCAGTGACCACCACGGGCATTCGCAACACTAAGCCAGCCTGCTGCAGCCCATTGGGGAACGCTACGCTGGCAGGACTGGCGCCTGCCATAGACGCTGGAGGGGACAGACTGGGTGCTGTTGATTATCATCTGGTTCCCCACCCCAGCCCCGAGGGCAAGAATCCCTGCCCAGCCCCTTCTCCGTACATCTTGCCCTAGCTAAGGGATCGCGGGGTGAGTTACGGATGGACCCCACCTGTCCCAGCCCTTGACAAAACAGATGCTGTCAGCTGAGATACAAGCAGAATATGAAGATGTTCAGGCCAAACACTCCCAGTGAGAAAGATTCTGGAGAGACACTAAGGCTCTCATGTGGAGCCTGTCACAT
>JADRCC010566495.1:0-13564 GCA_019843855.1 Hylomyscus alleni
GGAATTTTGGTGATAGTTCTCTACCAGCAGCCAACAGGGCATCATCCAGCACTATGAAAGCCAACAATCAGGGTGAAGTTTCCAGTGAAGTCCAAGTTTAATTTCTCAATATCCTACAGTCAAAGTGTTCCATATCTCCAGCAATAGTGTCTTATAGTCAAATCCTGGGATACAACTACTAGAAGTACAATAGCCTTTGTGAGTTTGTGGGGCCATACAGGGAGGTAGCATAACATTAGCACTGGGGTTTTCATCAACAATCTTGTGGTGTCTAGGAGTGTCTCTTACCAAACATGTATAATATATTTTGGATTTTTCCTTCCTTACCATTAAACCAGTCTCTTTCTGTAGGGTTATATGGTAGGTGGAAGTACCATTTCACCTAATTGTCCCTCCAATGGCTCTCAAATTTGTAAAATATAGGAGGTTTGATTGACTCATCTCTATACAGAACCTTTTCCAAAGTCTATCATAGTCTCAAGACTGGTTTAAAGTTGAAGATTCAAAGCTCTGTCTGCAGCTTTCCTCAGCAGATATCCCATGATTTCAGCATCTACAACATCTTGGGGTCTCCACTGAAATCCAGGTTTCTTCTTAAAATGGCCTCTTTGGGCCCCTAAGTAAAGACACCCCTGACACATGCCCTTCCTTGGTGGCTTTCCTTAGCCACAGAGGGAGATTTCACAATCTCTTTTTTTGTATCCTTGACCCTATTGTCAGAATCATGTGATCAAAGTGGACAAATTCTGGTACTTGAAGAGGCTGAACTTGGCCCCTTCATTCAGGTACATTTGTATCATCTATCATTCTGCTGATGGTGCTTTGCTTTACTGATTAAGCTTTTCTTTAATCCATTTTCACAAGTTGGAAGCTTAGCTGAATGGGGCCTTACCAGGAAATCACTACTTTCTTTATCCAATTGAACACCAGGCTTTTCTTAAAACGTTTTACCCCCTTGAACACTGTACTTAGTTCCAACAGAGTTTATGATGCTCCTTTTACCCTCAGACTGAGTGTTTTGTATTTTTCCTTGCTCAGCTTGCTCTTTTTCATTGTAGATATCCATACAAGTGGCCACTAACACCATATGACACAACCAATATTAGGCTGTCTTGAAATCTCCTCTGCTAATGTCATTGATCCAAAACTCTTCAGTTTTGCCTCAGACAGATTTTTAAGACAAAGCTAAAAAAAAAAAGCCACATTCTTTTCTAAAATATTACACTCACTAATACTCTTCTATGTAAAAACCTCTTGAGATTGACCCACTCAGTTCAAATAACCCTCAGAATTGGCTTTTATGCTCCTACTATGATGGTCCATTAAGTCTAACCATTTATATAGTCCAAAGTCCCCCAAATCTCTAAAGTTCTTCCAACAATCAGCATGGTCAGGCTTGTCACAGCAATATACCACTCCCTGGTACCTACTTCTGTCCTAGCAACTGTTCTGTTGATGTGAAAAGACACCATGACCATGGCAATCTTACAAAAGAAAATATTTAACTGGGGGCTTGCTTTCAGTTTCAGAGGCCTAGTCTGTAACTTTCATTTTTTTCAAGGCCTACTTTTTTTGTTAGATATTTTCTTTATTTACATGTCATACAATATCTCCTTCCCCAGTTTCCCTTCTGAAAAAAATAAAATAAAATAAAAATAAACAAAAACAAAAACAAACCCCTGTTCCTTCTCCCCTACCCCGACTCACCAACCCACCTTCTCCCACTTCCTGGCCCTGGCATTCCCCTACACTGGGGCATAGAACCTTCCCAGAGCCAAGGGTCTCTCCTTCCACTGATGACCAACTTGGCCATCCTCTGCTATACATATGCTGCTGGAGCCATTAGTCCCACTACGTGTACTCTCTCTGGATGGTGGTTTAGTCCCTGGGACCTCTGAGGGTACTAGTTAGTTCATATTGTTGTTCGTCCTAAGGGGCTGCAAATCCTTCATCTTTTGGGGTCCTTTTTCTAGCTCCTTCACTGGGGACCCTGTGCTCAGTCCAATGGATGACTATGAGCCTCTACTTCTGTATTAGTGGGGTACTGTCAGAGCCTCTCAGGAGACAGCTATATCAGGCTCCTGTCAGCCAGCACTTGCTGGCATCCACAATAGTGTCTGGATTTGATGACTGAATATGGGAAGGATTCTCAGGTGGAGCAGTCTCTGGATTGTCTTTCCTTTAGTCTCTGCTCCATAGTTTGTCTCTGCAGCTCCTTCCATGGCTATTTTGTTCCCCCTTTTAAGAAGGAATGAAGTATCCACATTTTGGTCTTCCTTCTTCTTGAGTTTCTTGTGGTTTGTTGATTGTACTTTCAAGGCCTATTTTTAATGATAGTTCTGAAATGCTTTAACCTTCCTTCTAGCCCACCACCCACCAGAGGTCATGGAAAGGAAAGGATACAGGGGAAGTAGATCTGTTAGAAATGGTTCTTTGGAGCAAATCTTATCTGTGCTTCCAGGAAATCAGTAGTTCAGGTCACAGGAGTCAGCAGTGGCAGCTTGATCCACTCTCAATCACTTCACAGATATACATATACTCATAGTGTTGGGTTAGCAGGAGCCAGTGATGGCATGACCTAGCAGAGACAGCCAGACCTCAGCCTTAGCAAGGCATGACTCAGCAGCAGGGACCAGCAGGAATTCCAGGAGAATTTCTTGCTGTGTCTCACCAAAGTGAAGATCAATGAAGATGCAAGACCAAGAAGCATTTACCTGTGTGAGCAAACCAAGCTCAGCCTCCATCACTATCTGTCCAGTCCTTTTTATACTCTCTCCAAACATCACGTGTCCTCCATGGCTCTCGTCTTACCACACTTCTTGTTTCAGCATGTGAGTCACACTTAGCAAAATTCCACATGAGTCTGTCTCTGCTGGCAACACTCTGCTAATCAGCCCAAGTCTGAGGAAGCTGCAAAAAAGCCTTAGCAATCCACCAGAATTTTTTTTTTTTTTTTTTTTGGTGTATTTCTGCTATGGAGTCCAGGTCAATGGAGCTCCACTATGCATAGTAAGGCAGACCAATATATGAGTGCTTTTAGGGAAGAATTCTTCATAGTGTGTCCTTTCACATGTTTGTTTTAGCAGAACATCCTCTCACCTGGGTCTTCTTCACTGAAACATTCCTTCATGAGTCTACTTTAGCCTTTCACCTGCATCTGCTTCAGTGAAATGTACCTTCTTGTGTTTTCCCCAGGAGGGGAAAAACATCCAACACAACTGATTTTTCCAAAGAACCTTAAGTTTCCATTTCATAGTCCATTAACATCAAGGCAGGGAATAAGGAAGCAGGCATGGCAGTCATGGTGCTGGAGAAGTACTTGAAAGCTACATTCTGAACTGCAGGCAGAGAGTGGGGTAGAGAGGTTAGACCTGACACAAGCTTTTGAAACTTCAGAGCCCACCCCCATGAAATACTCCCTCCAACAAGTCCATACCTCCTAATCTTAATCCTATCCAAGTTCTACTTCCTGGTGACTACACATTTAAATACATGTGCCTATGAGGGTCATTCTTATTCAAACCACACAGGTACCTTTTGGATTTAAAGCCATTTAGCTATGTTTTTCATTTATAAGGAATAAGAGGATACTCCGTAGCTTTAAAAGACACTGGTTCTAGGACAGCCTGCATAGCATTGGTCTCAGAGTTTGCACCCACATCTCACTGCTGTATGTACGCAAGCCACCCTTGTACAATTGATTCTGTGTCACACTAGAAAGTAATTTTACTAATAGGCTTTCAATGTATACAGTCACTGAGGTGGAACTAGTTATGGATTCCACCTGTTGCAGTGCTTTCTATGCCTCTCACAATTGCTTTTCTAGTGCTGTATACACAGTTTCTGCTTCTTTCCAAAAATTGTACTGGAATAGGTTAAGGGATAGCCCCTCGCTATACAGTCTTTTGAATTGGTGAATTCTAACAGGAAGAGACACTGGGGCAGTGGGACACACAGCTGTTTGGCCTGTCCTACAAGAATCTTAGCCTGTTCAAAAATCCTTTTGAGGTTTTCTGTCCCAATTCCATATACAACTTATACAAAGGATAGACAGCATAACAAGATGTAGTATGGAGATCTGTCAGTATCCTAAGAGTCCCCAGTGTTTGTAGCTTCCTTACATTTATAAGCACTGATTATTGTGGGTTTTGTCAATAACACTGCCAAGTATCATACACATATTACCAGACCATAATACCTAAGAATTTTTACAGCTGTGACTAGCCCTTGCACTTTGTGCACACTGATCTCCCATCCTCATTCTTTTAAATGCATTTGTATGTCTCTCTAATGGCTCTCTAAATCTGCAAAATGCTCAGAGGCTAACTGCAAGGTAACAGGCCTGTGGAAAATCACCCTGCCCCTGGCCTGCCCTGAAGCTCAGTCTTTAATGGCCAAACAATGTTTCAGAGTTAACAGCTAAGCAATACTTTCCAGCTCCACTATACTTTCCCAGTACTTCACTGCTCATGCTTCATTAGCTCATTGTGCATGCTCCAAAGACCCTATAAAACCCTGAATTTCCTTCTAGTCTTCTGCTCTCTCTTTCCATTCAGAGGCAGCCTCCAGTTTGAGGTTCTCCTCAACAAGTCTCTTATGTGATATTTGTTGTGTGGTGTGACTTTGTGGAATTTTTTGGCTCCTGATGGCTATGAAGCCCTTCTAGTGTAAAAACCCTTTCCTTGGTTCCAAAACCTGGATAGGCTTTCTTGGTACCTATACCTGTGCCTGTGCCCACCTCCTCTGGGTCTGAGGCATACCAGGACTCTATCCCTCATCTCACATCCACCTTCAAGAGACTTACCTTTCAGCTCATTGATTGCTTAGCATCTCATCCACCAGTTGTAATTCAATAAGTTTCTACTTTGGTTGGTGTAAATGATTCCTTGAGTCTAATGAAGTGACTGTTGAATGTAGTGACAACCCACTAAATGGTTTGGTCTCTTTCAGTCCTCTGTGAGTCCAGGGAACTCCCTTGGCTTCAGGCTGCTATGACCTTTTTCCCACCCCCTTTTTATCCTTGGGAATGTTGACATCCATACTCTCTCATAATCACTTAGGACGCCTCTTAGAAAAGTTCCAGCCTTTCCACCTGGAACCCAACCTTAAATGTCCCAAACTCACTCACTTTTGCAATCAAATTTGGCTCAATATCCCTTAGATAAGCATCCAAATGGCAACATAGATCCTAATATTATTTGGGAATTTTATAACTATTGCAAATGATCAGGAAAATGGAAAGAGAATCCCTGTCCTAAATCCTGCAAGTTCCTCTTATCTCTCCTCCAAGCCCCTTCTCTGTATGAGACACCCAAAACTCCTCTATAGCTAAACACCATGACTCTCTTGTCACTCAATTACATACAAAACACTACCAATTACATCACCCAGGCTCAATGCCCACTCTCTCTCCAAAGTCTCAGGGGAAGTAAGCCTCTTATCTCTGACTTCTTAAGAAAAGGCCTTCTGTGCCCCCACTTTTTCCCTCTTTAACAATTCCATATATGCAGTTTAAAAGACAGACAGAACCTACCATTTTGCTGGGGATCTCTGATTATTGACTCTCCAGTGGTTTCTCTTTACCCTGTAGTACTCTGTACTCTCTTCTACCATCCCCTCTGGGACCTCTCATTTCTCTATCCTCAAAGATGCCTTCTTTTCCATTCTTCTCAATACCCAGTTATGAAATATATTATCTTTACGTGGCTTGACCCAAGCACCAACATTTCTATCCTACTCACTGCACTATCCTACTCCAGGGGTCCCAGGACAACCCACATTTGGACAGGCTTCTGCCTCTGATTTACTTTCATTTGTCTCTTTCTGAATCTAAGCTTATACAATGTGTAGATGATCTTCTGCTTTGTGGTCCAGCTCCACAAATTAGTCAGGCTGACACCTCTACTCTACTAAACTTTCTATATGGCCAAGTATAGGTCTGACCTTAGAGGTCTCACCCTCTAAGTTCCAGTTGTCTACCCTTCAGGCCATTACCCTAGATAGAAAATGCCTAATCCAGTCACTCACAGTCCCCACCACCAAGTTTATACTATTAAAAGTCTATGCTTCTTAGGAATGGAAGGCATCTTATGCCCTTGGATTCCCTCTTTCTCTCTTCTTGCTCACCCCTATTTGAGGTGACCCTTGGTGCCTCACACAAGCCCTCCTGTACTAATTGCTAAGCCTTTTCACAAGGATCAACAGGACTTCCCCGCTGAAACTGCGAATCAAGAGGCTGAACTAATAGTTCTTGCCCATTTCTTTCAACTACCTAAGGGACTTGGCTGCTTCGAACAATGTCTCTAACTCAAACTACTGATTTGACTCTCCTAAGGTATGTATAAATCATGTGTTTCTTCTGGTTTCTGCCACCCACCCTATTTTATTCCAAATCTTAAGAGTCCACCACTTCAGCTGCTTCTTCCCTCTACCTACTTGAAGAATTCACCTCTCTTCTCCTACTTAGTGTTTTCTCCCTGACTTTTTGAGTCTGCTATGTCATGCAGTGTACCCACAACATGGCCATCTCCATGTTATGCCCTCTAGGGCCCTACCACATGGGCAACTCTCTAGTTACTAAGACACCTACTTCTCTCACTCTATTGGAACCTTCCCTGTTTCCTTGCCTTCTCCCCAACCCAGGAGCTGCTTATTAAGTCCCACAGCTTCTTTAAGCCATTTTCAACCTCTGTGACCTTGCCCTCCTATCTTTCACATACCTCCTGGAAGTCTTGAAGCTTTTCTATGGGCTTCTCTCTTGTCTCAGTTCCCACTTAGAACTTACAAAACTCCCTTTGGCACAATTCATTTTGTGACACTTTTTCTCTTCCTTCATGAACTCAAACTTTGTTAAAACCTCACTCTGTTATTGCAAATAGTTTGACCTCACAACAGCCCAGTGATCAAAACTGGCATGCTCAATTTCAAATTCTCTCATGGTAACAACTAATGAGAGAATTGTGCCACAGCAGAAACAACTGATCCAAAACTGTTTTATGTCTCAACTTTCTCCTCTTCTTTTCCTTTCTATCTACACATGTCCAGGGTAGCTCTTACATATGAATGTTTAGCATTCAAGAGACTGCCCCCCCCATCAACAGCAAATCCTTACAGGGTTTGGAAATTATTCTATAGCCAACTGTCAAAGGCCAATCCAGTACCCTATAATTCCCTTATCCATGTCTTCTTCACCAGGGTTTACCCCCTACACATGTTTTATCTATGATTAAAAAATACCATAAACAGTGACCTGAAACTTACAGAGGACAAATTTGGTATATAAAATCTATTTTTTATATACAGGAGGGATCCTCCTGCTTCTATATTCAAGACTCATGCGACACTTGATGGGAGGAGAGTGTCACCAGCAAACTGTAATATGACCTGTTGATCAGGTGTCTCATGGGCATGAACAAAATTCAAAGAGTATACACCATAATCTTCCAACTTCTAGGTATAGAAAAATAGATGTCATCCAACATTTGTCAAAGTCTCTTATCTCCCTAACACCTTTCCACTTGGATGACTGATTGATCCCACTTCTCTGTCCTCACGTCACTACTCCATCTCTTGTTTCAGACTTTAACACTTACATATCAGCTACTAAATAACACTCTCTCTGGTCACTTTGGAGAACAATGGTTGTTTGTTTCTCCTAAGTCAAATCCACGGCTACTATTCGTGGCCTTACCTAATGTTCTATGAGACCCTTTCAACTCACTGTTCATTAACTGCTCTGAACCAAATATCTTAGACAAGAGCACACTAGATTTATGATCACACTGGATTCTTCAGACTATAATAACACTGTAATAATCCTCAGCACTACTACCCAACCTCTATGCCCAAATGTTCATAACAACCCTACCCTTTGTGGTACTCAGATTACTGCTGCCTACTTTTCAGGTGGTCTGGAACTTGTGCTCTGGTGCTCCTCTGTCTTAAGTTAGGGCTGATATCCAGTGAAGAACTGTTACTAATTCCTATCTTCATCCAAAACCTCCAATGAGTGGCTCAGACCATTCTCAATCTTCCGGGCCAAAAGACACATTGGCTACTGTAGGACTATAAAATCAACAAGGATTAATCTACTAAGAGTGTAGAAGGGTGTTATTTGCCTCTTCCTAAGGGAGAAATGTTGCTTCTATGTCAAGTAATTGAGTATAATAAAGGACAAGATCTGACAACTCCAAACAGATCTACAAAAACATCCGGATGCTTCTGGCCAATGGATAGTTGATAGTCTAATACAGAATGGAATTTTGCCTTTTTAGCTTATCTTTCTCCTCCTTTTCTTAATGTTACTAATTGTTCCCTGTCTTATAAACTTCCTGCCTAGATTTTTCCAATAGCAAATTCAAAAGATTTCTAACCAGCCCTTTAATCGGTTGTTATTACAGGATTATCAGCTCCTGGCTGTGGAATCAGAGGCCCACTCCAATGACTGAGCAGGAAGTAGTCTAAGGATAGTGTCACCCTTTTTTCCTGACCCCTGATTATCAATAGGAAAAAAAGCAGGGGAAGGAATTCATTAACATTATATTATCTATATAACAAAACTTTTTCCAGAAGATGGGCAGGACAAGGCAACATCCAGAAGCACCATCCCATACCAAATAGGGGTCACTAAGGTAATCTTGCTGAAACACTCTGAAAGTCATCTGTTCTGAGCAAGTGTTAGACAATTCCAGAGGTTTACAACTAAGAAGATACTGAAGTCAAATATAAGTCAGAGTTAATACAGCATGGAAAAGTTCCATCCACTTCTATCATTTGCTTCCTCTACAGATCAAAGTTGGGTACAAAGCATGGATAGGAGGTGCCAACTTAAATAGCTTCCTGTAATCCTGCCATTCTCTCTGAGTCATTCTGCTTTTATGTCCTTGAAGCTCTTCCATAGAGTTTCACTACATTTCTCTATATCTGATAAATTCAGTGAGCCTAACTTAATCTGTTCAGTCCTACTCAGGGCCAAAAGTGAATATGATGTTGCTTTCCTCTGTTTCATCTTCTTGCTCCCTAGGTCAGAGAAACTCTGAATTGGCACTGTCCCTGAAGCTATTCCCCTGTCATCCACCATAGCTTTGTGTTAGAGGTGTTCCTGGCTGGGAAAAACATCTCCACACCTAGAATAACCTTTCACGGGTATAATCACCAACCCATGGAACAGGCTTGATTGTCTTCACCTATATTGCTCTATTATTGATGTCTTCTGTAAACTGTGGCTCAGACTTTAAAGGAGTAGTTCTCAACCTGTGGGTTAAGACCCCACACAGTCACATATCAGATATCCTGTATATCACATATATACATTATGGTTCCTAACAATAGCAAAATTATAATCATGAAGTAGCAACAAAATAATTTTATGGTCAGGGTCACCACAACATGAGGAACTACATTAAAGGGCTGCAGCATTAGGAAGGTTGAGAACTACTGCTTTAAAAGTATCCAGCTCCTTAGCATACAACTTGGCTTTCTATCAATTCTTTCCTTAGGAACACCAGCATGACATAAATCCTACCACATTTGTCTTCAAATAACCCAGACACACCTTTTCCTCTCTTTTATCTTCTTTGTATTTCCCCTATCTTGTTCTTTTACTTTTTGAACACTCTACATGCTGGTCTAAATCAATGATAACTGTCAAAGTTTTTCCTACTTTATAAAGATCCTGCCCCAACAAAGGGTTCAGCAAAAACTGCAAAGCTCTGTACCAGTCTCAAGGCAACCTTTTCTTTAACTTCTCTGTGAACACAGTTCTATCCAGTCCAGAGGAGAGGGGTTCAAACACAACTTTCCTTTTTCCTAGTTCCCCTCAATAGCACCTGTCACTCGGCTGTGGTTCTCCAGCCTCTGGTATTTTTGGGGACTTCAGATGGTAATAACCAAGTGTACCTAGTGGCTCATACCTTCTCAGCTTATGCTGCATTTGCCTTAAGGGTGGTTGGATAGCTAAGCTCATTATGGTTTTTCTTCATCCCCAACACTCAGACTGATCCCATCTGTGCTGGTTTCGCACAACCTCAGAAGCCAGGTTGAGACATGCTCTTTCATTGCTTAAGTCTTCCCTAACTTCAACAGTGGAAGCACTGAGTATTTCCTAATCATCCTTGTTACTTGCACTGGCCCATGATTAGTGTCACATCTGCATGCTGGATTACAGGTTTTCCCTCTTTTGGTACTAAAGTTTGGACTAGAGAGGTATCTTTTATTACCTTTACCATCTCTCTTTCATCTTCTTGCTTACATAATTTAGTTGCCAAACCAGAGAAGTTAGCACAGAGGATGCTAGCCACATCTTCCTTTATTGCTGTTATTTCTCCTTTACTTGAACAAGTTCCTGCTTTACACAAACAAGTTCCTGCTTGGCCTCTATCTCAGTCTCAGGTGCATTTTTAAATATACACAACAGTGGCCAGGGAACTCTACCAGTGTTTACCAGCACTCTTGCCTCTTGTGCTCCAATCTCAAAGACAGAAGAATATATTCTAAACCTTTAACTGCACTCAGGGCATCTCTGTATTCATGTGGTAGACCTCACTCATAAAGCAGGCATGTAACCCTTTTTATACAGATGAATACGGCCATCCTGGTATTCCTTCCACAGATACTCCTAAGCCTCATAGATCAGCATTAGTTGTGTTTCTCATTACCCACAGCACGAACTATTCAATTGCTGTCATAACACAAAGGCCCATTAACATACACAATACAGAGAAGGACAGCTGTATCTGAATTTCCACCACAGATGTTCCTGCCTCAGGCTTCTCAGCCTTCGTCACATGTGAAGGGACTCTCATACATGGCTCTGGCAGGCCTTCCCTTCTCCCTCATTTCCTTGACTTGCTATAAACTGTTAGGTTACATTCCTAAAGCTAGCCACCAAGGTCTATTTCCTTATTTGGCCATTTCCTTCTCCTAAGGTTAATTACCAAGGTCCAAGTGTTAAAGTATTGAATTTCAGAATTCAAAAGCCCCCCTTGGCTCACCTAATTAATATGTCCAATTAAAATTAAACACCTCATCCTAACACAGAGTTTCCCCTTTTATGTTTATAGACCGCCATTTGCCTATGGGCCATGTCTGTCTTCTCTCTATCCAGAGGCAGTCCTTTGACCTCCTTTCAGACAAATACTTCTTCCTCCTCCCTTGTTCCCTTCCCTTTCTCCCTCATCTTTTATCTCCTGTTTTTGTCTTCTATTCCATGTGCTTTGTCCTTCGGGGCAAATAAATCTCCTTTGTGATGAGAACTTTGTCTTGGGGTATCCTGAGCCAATACCTTTCCCTTTCAACATGCCTTGCTACCATAGCCAGGACGTTGCAATCACTCCGCCTCAACCCATATTTGGTTCTGTCAGGTTCCTGTTTAAGCACCAGTTACTATCTGACAAAACTTTTCCTAGGGAGACACAACACAAATGTCTACTGACTGCAACTAGGAACCTCATGATAGACCAAAGCACGGATATCACTACAGTCTAACTTGGAGAACCATGAGTTTTATTGGGATTAGATACAGAAACATAGGTAAGGGGTTACTTACAGGAGCAGAAGTGACTCAAAGGCAGCTGTATCACCGAATCCCATCTGAGTGTGGAAGCTTGAAGCATATTATGTAGTCTACAAGCAGTTCAACAGGTTGAAGAGTGTCCTCCAGGGGCTTTAGTTGGTCTAAACCTCTTTCCAGGCAGCTCAGCTGGTTTCTGGTTCTTTAAGGCAGCTCTGCCTGCTCTCAGAGTCTTCCTTGTAGCTTTTCTCCTCTTAGAGTACTCTTTGCAGCTCACTCTCCTTTCATCTTACAGGGACTCTCTGTTTTTACTGTTTACCAAGGCAAGGAGGGACCTACAGAATGTGGTTGGTCAGTTTCAGAGACTTTCTGAAACTATTTTGAGTTGTTTACCTTCCTGCTTGAGGAGCTGCCCTGAAGGATGGAATATTTCAGTCATGCAGAAAACTATTACATGATATGTACACATAGAAAAAAATACTTTCCACACACACAAAATGTGTGCATATGAAATGTATAAATATATACATATGTACACATATACACATATTTAAATATACACATGTACAAACATTAACATACTATATACACACATAATAATAAATGTGTACACATAGATTATATGTGTATATGTGTATTGTATATTTGTATACATGTTTATTTATGTCCATGTGCATATGTATATATTTATTTGTATGTACATGTGTATGTTAATTTGTGCATATTGTCTGTTTATATATGTACACGCATATACATATATGTGTACAAGGTTATATTTATGTTTATGTGTGTGGACATGTGTATATTTTTGTGTGTTTAGAAATTTGTATGCTCATGGCATGTGTATGTGGGTATATTAATACTTGTTTGCACATTAACATTTATATATGTGTTTACATGTGTGTACATGTTTATGTGTGTATGTGTTTATATTTATATGTGTGTGTGTATGTGTGTGTGTATTATGCCTCTCTCTGATTTCAGAAAGAATTTTCAATCTGAGGCTTTGCCTGAATACAGTAAAAGGATATCTCTTCATAATCTTCTGTTATTCCCTTGTAATATTGACTATCATCTCTATATATCTGTGTTATTTTCCCATTTATGTGTTCATCACCGGCCCCTCTTGCTTTACTCCAAGTACCATGAGTGAAAAGTCTCATTTTGCTTGTCAAGGAGTCATTATGTCAGTGCTTATACATGTTTGATGAGCAAGTGAATGAATCAGTGAATGATTGAATGAATGAACAAATTCTCCTCCACCAGACATTTGATGCATATTTTACAGGTTACATACATATCTAAGTGAGACTGAGTTATGCCTTCAGCACCATAGGCTGGAAGCTGGTCTCACAGAATTGTGGGTTTTCCTCACCAGAATATTTCATCTTGAAGGGAAATGATTCTGGGCAGCAAAGGCAGCTTGGCTGAAGTCCCCAATGGGAAATTGGATGACAGAGATTCCAGTGTTCCTACCTCTTAAAAAGGTAGCCCTGCCAGCATGTGGCTAAGGATTACATCCAATTCCAAATTCCAGACTGCACTTGGGGCATTGCACACAACCGGTAAATACCCAGAGATCATCAGAACAGTGTTGTGATTGTTTGGGCAAGGAAAGGATACCCATAAGCTTGAGAGAAGGCCTGATATTTTAAGACCTTCTTCAGAGGTTGTTCTAATTTGGGACTGATGGAATGACAAAGGCCTTTCTACTTCACTTATACAGTGTGACCCAATTTGGAAGGTTTTGTCATTTCTGAGGCCCCTACTGCTGTCCACAAACAGCCCTCATTTTTTTCACTATTTAAAATACTGCCTTACCCACAGATAGTAAGCCGGCAGCCAGAATCCATCTCTGTGATTCTAGAGTGACAGTTTCTATAGAGAAAATTTGGTGATGTGAAAAGAGTTCTGAAACAGAAGTCACAAGTGAGAAGGCGCATGGCTATCCAGCCAGACTTACATGCTCTTACTGGCCCACAGCTGCCTCCCATGTAAGGAGTGGTTTGAATTTGATGGTGACTTGGAAGTTGGGAGGTTAGAATCTGACCCTGA